>JAJOOS010000637.1:0-42933 GCA_029582725.1 Solanum chiquidenum | reverse complement strand
GATAACTTCATTATGACATATTTAGGGGTGTTGGACAATAACATGGAAGAGAAAGGAAAACTAGCTGCTACTGGCTAAAGAATGAATAATAGGCCATCTAATCGAGTATCTTATTCTTTGCATGCACATGTACTAAACAATAGCGAAAGTGATAATTGACTAATCTATGAAAATCATTCAATATTGAGAAGCGAATTGTATTAAAGAACAAATATTATAATATAATTGAAAATATGTAGAAGATAAAATTCATTTAAGAGTGAGAATTTTACAGTCTTTCAAGTTCTCAATATATGTATGAGTATCAAACTTCTAATATTCGGATATTAGAAAATGACCATTCATAATCTTAATCAGGTCATGGATTATCTAATTAATTTATAAATTAATACTAATATGTTAATACATGTAATTAAAACTTTATTAGCAGTAATGAAAAAAAAGTTGATTTAAAGGTTGTAATATTAACCCTTAAATAGATGTGTGGGGTGATTTTACCTAAAAATTCTAATTGTATACATTGTTAAACTTAGGTTTTCCATATGGATACCAATTGGATACAATATTAACTAGTTTTAGCTTGACTTAATAGGTTAAAATCTTAAATATATATCGTATGTTCTGATGTATACCAATTGTATACATAGTTAGACCTAACTTTTTCAGTTGGATACCAATTGTATACATTGTTAGACTTAATTTTTTCAGTTGGATACCATGTGGATACTAAATGGTTACCAGCAATAACCAATTTTAGTTTGTGATTCTAGATTTGAAAAATACTACATACACAAAGGAGTAAGTAGTACACTTAATAAATGTTTTGAAATCAGAATTCATTAAATTAAAAGACTAAAAACATCAAAACATGTGTTTTGTCATAATTAAACAATTGAATTAAAATAAAAACAAATTATAACTAATTTTCAGCAGGATAATTTGAATTTTTCTTTCTGTTGTGTTCCCCGATGACATATGTTACATATAACTTCAAACCTATTAAATTTGACATCAACAAACCCCTTCCAACATTGAAGTTGTGGTCTCCCTACCTTTCTTTTAAATTAGGTGGCAATAATTTAGGCCCCGACACATAACTTGGTATATCCATGTATTCTTAACATGGGAGAGGTTCAACAGAAATTGCATATGCTTCTTCAAAAAATTTATGGCTATAAAAGGGAGAGCAATAATCCGATTCATGAAATCTAATGTACCTAAGAAATACCACTGCATTTTTGCAAGGCATCTCATCAAGCTTGAAATCGCCCACAACTACATTTCCTGATTCTTATGCACACTATGTACCGCTTAGATCCATCAATAACAGTATGAAAAAATTGTGTTGATGGTATTATCTAAAATTTAATTAGATTTAAATATAAAAAAATCATGTCTTGGAGCTTAAAATCATATTTTATTTGTCAGAACTGTTCTGATTTTTGTTGCCTCATTATATTTCGGGATCTAGATTTGAATTGTTATCCTTATAAATTCTAGAAGTGATACAACTGAAAACCTCCTTTCTAATTTGTTAGTGTTATTTAAGGATTCCGCTATGTTTAATGTAATTGTCCATGTTTGGTTAACTTTTGAATGAGCTATCGACAACTTATTATACCCAATATCGACAAATAAACTTTTATACTCTGGTCGATCATGTCTATTCTTCCAATCAACTCCTCAAATTCTTGAAGTGTGTACACCTTTGCCATGTCAAAAAAAAATCTTCTTCAAATCTTCCACAGTTTAATGAAAATTATTTAGAACATTGCAACATAAATGTCAAATGCAAGCATAATGATCTAAATCAGGATATACCCTTGCAGCTCCCTTCCATATGCTTTCATTCCTATCGTACATAAAACACATATTCTCTCTTTCTTCTAATGAGTTCCTAAATCTTTCAAAGAATCAAGTTCATGATGCATCATTTTTAGAATTTACTATAGCGTACACGAGTGGAAGTATGTGATCTGTATCATTACTAAAAAATATACTTAATTCATACACAACAGAATAAATTTATATATCAAAATTATACTATCATATAAATAACAAGAACCAAACCTCCTAGATCCATTGTGCTTGCAATAAGAATTGACCCACCATATGCACATTTCAATCTTGGCCCTTTAATAATAACTATTCACTACAAGAAAACTGCTCAATAGCAAAGTGAAAACTGGTCGCTATAAGTGAGAAGCTGGTCCCAAAAAGAGTACTAGCGACCAACTCCCCTTGTCCTTATTGCCTTAGTCGCTAAGGACCTTTAGAGAAGAGTTTATCGGGCTGGTCGCTGATTCTCATTTGCGACTAGTACAATACTGGTCCTTAAAATACTTTTAGGGACCATATATCTGGTACCTATGTGCACTTATTGGAATTGAAATTTTGGTCGTTATCATTTTGCGACTAGTTTCTAACTGGTCCATATATCATTTAGGGACGACTTCGAAGCTGGTCCATAATCATTTTGCGACCAGTTTGAAGTTGGTCTGTAAATTAGTTTGTGACCAGTTTAAAGCTGATCCATAAATGAGTCTTCGACCAGTTTGTAGCTCGTCTATAAATCAATTTATGAAAATTGTCAAGCTGGTCCCTAAATCATTTTGGGACCATTTTGAAGGTGGTCCATAAATCGTTTCGCAATCATTACAGATTTCCTACTCAAAAGGATTTTAAGGACTAATAATCTAGTCCTTAAATCACATTGAATATGCAACTAGAAAATACAATAATTAATATAAAGTTGTTGCTTTCATATATAATGTAATTACAAAATAAGGTGAGTATAAGTCATTGCACTATACAACAATGAGGTAAGCTAGTAACAATATTGTGATCATGAATCCTTAGCAAAAAAAATCATCTACTATCCTTAAACTATAATCCAAAGTTGCCTTCATCTTCCCAGCAAAAAAATGGTCAATCTACATTTGTTTAACATCGACTTTTTGCAAATTTCAGCATCCAAAATCTGTAACAGAATTAGAACTTTTATTTAGAAAACCTATATATATAAATAAACAGGAAGAAGCCGTGTTTAAATCAAATAACATATTTCTTAATAAACTGAAGGAGTTTTACTCTATGGCATAAAATTTGTGCATGTCATTTTGTTAACTAAATCAATGGCTGTAGCAGCTGCAACACTTATTGTTGCAATAGTATGGACTTTGTAGGTTATTTTCTCTTGGAAAGTGTTGAACACAATATTGTGGTGACCAAATATTATAGAAAAGAAGCCGAAGGAGGAAGACATCCATACCCATCCCTACAAATTGTTGTTTGGGAATCTTAAAGTGATGATGAAACTATTTAAAGAATCAAAGAAACAACCCTTGTTAACTCATTATATCATTTCTTGGGTTAATCCTTTTCTTCTTCATATTTCCGAAACTTATAGTAAGTTCAATTTCTTAACTCTTCCTTCGCATTCTTTTAACTGTGCATTTTAGAGAAAAGGCTCAAAATTGTCCACTGTTTTTGGACTTAGGCTTAAAATGATTCTATTTCTTTTTCAGGAGCACTAATAATCCTTATTCTTTTTTAAAGTGTTGCATTTTCAGTCATAACCTAAACCATCATGAATTTTTTAACAGTCATAACCCTCACGTGTTTCTCCTAATCTCTAACATTTATTCTCCTCTTCTCACTTAACTCATACCACCTGTAGGAAAGCATATACATGTATAACATAGCATAATATTCAAGACATTATGTAGGACATTTTGTTTGCTTAATGTAGAACAGAGGACATTCTGCTTGTTTAAAGTTAGGACTAAAAGTGTAACACTTGATCAAAGGATAGGGGCTATTAGTACATTTTGAGCCTAGTTCAAAGATGACTAAAGATTATGGACTATTTTGAGCTTCTTCTCATGTATTTTAACACATTTGTTTTACTTTACCGAAAGTAAGATCAGATTGTAGCACTGAGTACATCATACTAACTAAAGTCATCATATGAGGCACTTGATGACTACACAAGTTAGAAACATATTGTCATAAAATAGCTTGAGTTTCCGGTCAGCTTAATGTTTCTATGACGATTGTCTAGTAAAACATCACGAAGTACTTATAATGTGACGAATAAATTATAATCGCAAATCAAAATTTACAATGAACAATACTTAGGCAAAAAGTTAAAGTTGAGAGAGGAAGAAGAGCTTACATCTTCTAAATGAGTTTCTTACCTCACATGAAATCCTTAAATAGTCAAAAGTCCCTTTTTCTCTGTTAAATTTTATTAGGAGTTAGTGTGCTGAAAAAATAAAGCTACATTGTACATGTTCTAAACAACAGGGGAAGTCTAAATGTATTCATGAAAAGAAAAAACACTATATGTACTGTATATGATTACATCTTCATTCTCACAGATACAACTAGGACAATTTAGATATTCAACTTTTAATGAACTTAGGACTCACACCTTACTCGAAGCCACTCTTAACGACTCAAGAGAAAGCTGAAAATGTAAGATCGAAATCATAGCCAACAACAAATTGATCAATCAATGTCATGCTTCTAGTATGCAATATGTCAGCCACTTTAATTTTACAGGAAACTCTTACAACTCACATAATCATTGTGTTTATAGAATATTTATCATTCTCAAAATTGATCAAACATGCAAATATATTTTAAGATAAAACAGCCAACACCTAATAGCTTTGCTACGCAGAACCAACACAATAAATTGATGTTTCAGGTAAGTTTTTACTCACATTGGTATCATCAAGTATCTGAATAGTCATTCTCTTGAATTGGAGGCTGGAAACTAGGGTGTTGCGCTAAAAAAAATTCTTTCAATTGCTTCAATTCTTTCATCTCATTTGCAAAGTTAGACATGCAATCCTTCAAAGACTGATTTTCTTTTTGAGTTGAACTTAGCTCAACCAACAATTCAGCTATTGAGGAAGACCCACCTTTCAAATCTTTTGCTTTTACTCCACCTCCAAAGCCAAATACATTACTACGATTTTGAGGTCCAAAGCATTTCCCAACAATTTCTATGCTAGAAAGTGATGGTTCAGACTCCACCAATTTTTGAATTTGAGCCTACAAAGTGTATAGAGGAGATTTTTTTTCCAGATCCCATAATAACCAAATGTTAAGAACATGTCTAATAAACCAAATGCACATGTTTTTGGATTATTTCAGAATCAACAAGTGTGTTATTTTTCTTGCGAGTCTCGTAAAAGATAGTTGCCAAATCTGGTGGTTTGCCATTTTTTTCGCCCTTTACATAAAAGTAAACACGCCAAAGAATGGTTCATCAATTTTAAGATAGGAAAAGATTTGATGATAACACTTTTTGATAAATAATCTTTCTAATTGGCTAGCTATCAATATGATGAAGCATATTCAACTTATCTCTATTTATGCAACACTAGTTGTAGTAGAAAATAACAATTAAAACAACATTTGAAACACCCAAAAGTTAACTACAATGAAGTATATTATATAAAACGCATACTTCTGAAGTTCTTGGGATACCTTAAATTTAATCCAATAAAGAATACACTAAATTGATCAAAAGTAAGTAGAAATAGAAGCCGCCTACACTATATAGAACTACATAACTTTTTAAGATATTGGGAGCAACCAACCAAGTACTCTGATAGAAAAAAATCCATTCAAATTTAAAGCACATAAACTGGGAACTGAAATTAAAGATACTAATGGAAAAAATATTCAACTAATTAATCACCTGATAGAAAAAAAATTGCTATGCCAGCCTTACCAAAATTTCGTGGCAGCAAAAATTATGAAACCCTAACAGAGAAAATCGTTAAATAAACTCTCAAATATCTCCTCTTTGAACCTAAACCCCAATCTTGCCTACAAAACTAGCATTTTTCATCCTAACACAATAACAATGAGTATCAATAAAAGCTCAATCACATAGTATTCAATTATCAAGAAAGAAAAATGAAAGATTTTACAGAAAAAGAAGAATGGGGAGATGAATTAGGAGGAATAAAATTACCTTAGATGTAGATACAAGTGGTAGATGAATCGTTTTGCTCCCAATAATGCCTTCAAGCTTAATGATTTAGGAGATTTTGCTGTCAATAATGCATTCAAGCTTCAAGATTTCGTAGACTTCTGTGCGTGTTTGATAGGGCAAGAGAAAAAAAAATGAAAGTGACTTTAGTGATTTTGGCAGATTTCTAGAGAGAGACAGAAATATATGAACCTTTATCAATGGATTTGGGGGTTTTAGGTTATTACTATAGAGAGAGAAATTATTTTTGTGCCTTTTAGTATTTCACTTCTTGTTCCCGCTCTTCCCTTGTAATTTCCTGCTGAAATTTTTTACTTAGGGACGAGTTATTTTGATTTTAGAAAATATTATAGTCAATTAGGGACTAGTAAATAATATCATCCTTATAGGTATATTTTAGGGACCATATTTATAACTTGTCACAATATTTTGGTCTTTAATAAACCTTTTTGTTGTAGTGATTGGCCTATAATACTCTAATCCTCTAATAGATGCTTATAACACAACAAATGCATATAAAAATTTAACATCTTCTTTACTCTTCAAGCTTACAACAGAATCAGGAGAGTTCTCCTTCAAAATGTACAAATAACCTGAAAGTTTTGCATATGATTCAGTTGGGTCTCCACACAATATTTTTATTTCTTTTTCTTTAGTTTGCCATGACTGCATGCATGTCAACAAACACCATGTGATTTAAACATGTCCTCGGCAGTATCTTTGGGTGTATATTGTCTTTGGATCAACAAATTTATCCAATATAATAGTAGCTACTATGTTAGTTATTCCTTGACGCCTTGCATAAACTCTGTCCCTCACCGAACATGTGTGATCCCTACAAAATTTACGGATCTTGAAAAGTCCAGATTGACTCAAACTCGACAAATTCATTATCCATTAAATGTTTTTGGAAGGATACTTTAGGTAATATGATACCAACCCACCTCTCAAGACGTACTTTAGAAGAAAATATCGACAAAATAATAAAGAGTTGAATTCTGGGCAAACAACTGGTATAACAGTTGTCTAGCAGTTATTATTCCTAGTTTATAGTTTATAGTGTTAGTCTTATCCTTTTATGTTCTCTATATATATGTAATCAGGATTAGTTATTAGTATTATGTAATTAAAAATCAAAACTATCATTTTCTGGAGTCTTGTCCTCTCCATATGGACAACTTTATCGGTATAGTTGTGTTTAAGATACTTGCACAAACTATTTTTAGTAAATCTACTTGCTTTGTTCTATTTTGTCGGTTCTCTACTTCTGGTTACTATCAGTTTTGGTATTAGAGCAGATCGATCCAACATGGTCAATACCAGATTGTCTAATTCCAAAGAAGGTGTTCCCAATGTTGATTTTTTTGCCCAATAATTATCTACCATAGCGTCAAAGTTAAATACGTTTGACTCCCTGGCAGCAGATGTTACAACATTGAAGGCCCAGACTAGTTGCACTCAACAAGAAGAATCCAGTCATAGAAATCGTAATAAAGGAAAGTCTATTTGGCAAGATGAGGAAGAAGACATTGATAGTCCATCTTGGCCAAAAGATCCTCCCTGAAAGCCATACACAAAGATGGAATTCCCAGATTTGAAGGAGGCGATCCTAGAGGATGGATTTTGAAGGCAGAAAAATATTTCTGCTACTATCAAACTCAAGAGGAACATAAAGTTGACATTACGGCGATGTATTTGGAAGGGGATGATCTGGATCTCTTCTCTTGGATAAATCGTGAGCGAGCTTTGCTTTATTGGGAAGGACTTGTTAAAGCATTGCATGAAAATTATGGTCCTGCAGAGTTTCAAAATCCTGACGAGCACCTTTGTAATATTCAGCAAATAGGTTCTGTACAGGAGTATCGTTAAGAATTTGCAAAGCGTTCATCTAGGGTTACAAATTGGCCAGATCACTGCCTTTTAGTGGTGTTCCTGAATGGGTTGAAAGAACAACTTAAATCTGATATTAGGATTCACAAACCTAGAACACTTTACAAGGCTATGAGTTTGGCACTTAAATTTGAAAATATATTAGGCACAACTCGCAGCAATAGAGTACCTAATTGGACCCCAAACAATAGACCCACGGTACAAAATCCATTTAATTCTTTTAGAAACACCGAGAAAAATTCTTCATCTGCAAATCACAATTTACGCAGCAGTGTTTCATCCAACCCAACCGCTTCACAACCTCTTCAAACGCGAACATGGGATACCGAGAGGAGAAATCTTATGGTACAAGGACTTTGCTTTCGTTGCCATGAGAAATTTGCACCCGATCATAGATGCAAATCTGCAAAATTATCTCTCATGGAGATTACTGGAGAAGGTCAATTGGAAGAGGTTAACAAGGTCACTGCAGTAGTTGGTGATAACCCTCAAGAAAATGACCTTGCTGAAATTTCCTTCCATGCCATTTTGGGACAATCAGTGGGTCCTACAATGAAGCTTCAGGGTGAGATCAATGGTAAAAAGGTTTTAATACTTGTGGATAGTGGTTCCACACATAATTTTGTGGCTGATTCCATTGTGGAGGAGACAAATATACCAGTAGAAATGGTTCCAACATTCGGTGTACAAATAGGGAATGGGGATATCATACGCTGCAATAAAGTTTGTTGGAATCTTCAAATTCAATTGCCGGGCTTTACTATCACTCAAGATTACTACCCTTTTGCAATTGGAGGGGCTGATTTGGTTTTTGGTATCAAAAGGTTAGCTTCTCTTAATATGATTCAAGCTAACTGGAAGGATATGTTCATAATTTTCAATTGGCAAGGGAAGCGTTACAAATTGCATGGCGTGAGATCGACAGATTCAGCCACAACTTCTCTCCAATCTTTTAACATGGTATCAAAAGTTCCAGGTAATGCAATCCAAACCCTTTTACATGAATTCCAGTTTGTGTTTTCTGAACCAACACCTCTTCCACCATTTAGAGTACATTCTCATGCTATTGCTCTGTTACCAAATTCTAAACCTCCAAACATCAAACCTTATCGTTACCCACATGGTCAAAAAACTAAAATTGAGAACCAAGTTGCAGCTTTATTAGAATCTAGTTTCATTCTCCCTAGTTCAAGTCTCTTTGCTAGTGCGGTTCTGCTAGTTAAAAAAAAAGATAACTCTTGGCGGTTTTGTGTGGATTACCGTAGCCTAAACAAAATCACTATCCCGAACAAATATCCAATTCCAAATATCGATGAGTTGTTAGATGAATAACATGGGGAGATAATTTTTTCTGAAATTGATCTTCTTTTCGGATACCATCAAATTCATGTCCAACCTAATGATGTCTATAAAACTGCCTTTCGCACTCATTTAGGACATTATGAGTTTCTCTTAATGCCTTTTGGACTCACCAATGCACCATCCACATTTCAAGGTGTCATAGATGATTTTTTCAGGCCATACCTTCAAAATTTTGTCCTAGTGTTCTTTGACGATATTCTAATCTATAGTCCTGACCCTTAAACACACCAACAACACCTTCAAACAATCCTCCATCTTCTTTCTGTCAATTCCTTTTTGCTAATCCAAATAAATGCTTATTTGGTCAACACCAAATTGGTTTTTTGGGTCATGTGATTTCTCAAGATGGAGTAGCCGTGGATTCAGAAAAAATATATACTGTGTTGAAATGGCCTGTTCCAAAGAATGTCAAGGAGCTTCGTGGTTTCTTAGGTCTCAAAGGTTATTATAGGCGCTTTGTTAATAACTATGGGATGATTGCTCGTCCTTTAACATAATTGACCAACAAAGAAGCTTTTACCTGGCATGCAAAAGTTGAGCAGGTTTTCCAAAATCTTAAGAGGATCTTGACATCAGTATCAGTGCTTCGTATTCTAGATTTCACTCAACAGTTGAGTGAGATGCTTCATCTGATGGAGTTGGGGCTATTTTACTGCAACACTGTCATCCAGTAGCCTATTTCAGTAAGGGATTTTCCTTTTTTAGTCGCATTAAATCTACTTATGATCGAGAATTGCTGGCTTTTGTCCTTGCATTGCAAAAATGGAAGCATTATCTTTTGGGTCAGCATTTTCTTGTCACTACTGACCATTGTAGCCTAAAGTATCTCTTGCACCAGCGGGTGACTACTGTTGAACAACAACGTTTGTTGTTTAAATTATTGCCTTTTGATTTCACTATTGTCTATAAGTCAAGAAGTGAAAATAAAGGGGTTGATGCCTTATCTCGTCGCCCTCAACATGCTGATTTTATTTTCTTTGGTGATGCCTATTCCATTAGATTTCAGTGATTTGACAGATGCAATTGAAGCTGATCCATATATTAAGCAGATTCGAGATCAACTCTCTTTTGATCCGTCGATTCATCCTGATTTCTCGTTGTCTCCTAACCATCTTTACTACAAATCTCGGCTGGTTATTCCTACTTATCCTGAACTCAAAGCCAAGATTTTAGCAGAGTCACATGATTCTACAACAGGAGGCCACGAAGGTTACTTGAAAACTCTCAAAAAGGTATCTACAATTTTTTTCTGACTTTGTTTGAAGCATGATGTTAAGTCCTTTGTCCAGAATTGTTTGATATGCCAGCAACATAGATATGAAACATTAGCTCCAGATGGTCTCTTACAACCTTTGCCCATTCCTAACAGAGTTGGGGAGGATATCTCCCTTGATTTCATTGTTGGGCTTCCTTCTTTTAATGGCTTTGATACTATTCTTTTGGTGGTTGACAGGTTTAGCAAATACAACCATTTTTTTGCTTTATCTCATCCCTTTACTGCTAAAACAGGGGTTTTTTGTAAGGAAATTGTCAGGTTGCATGGTTTACCGCATTCCATTCTTTCAGATTGTGATGTTGGCTTCACAAGTGTTTTTTGGTAGGAACCTTTTCGCCTAAGTCGCACTCGTCTTCGTATGGGTACTTCCTATCATCCCCAATCTGAAGGTCAAATGGAGGTGGTCAGTCATTGCCTTGAAACTTACTTGCATTTGTTTTGCTCATGACAAGCCCAAATCATGGCTTCAATATCTATCTTGAGGTGAATATTCTTTCAACAGTAGATACCATTCTTCAGCCAAGATGACTCCTTTCCAGATTGTGTATGGGAGAAAACCACTACTCTTGCATCCCTTTTTTCATGGAGAAACTAAAATTGATGAGCTTGAATAACAGCTCGTGGAACGAGATCAAATGTTAGAGGTACTACATTCCAATTTCATGAAGGCTCAATCCAGAATGAAATCAAAAACTGATTCCAAGCGAAATGAATTGTCTTTTAATATGGGTTTTGCTGTTTTCCTTAGTTTGCGACCTTATCGGCAAAAGAGTTTAGCCAAACGTCTTAATGAGAAGCTTTCACCTCAATATTTTAGAAAATTGTTCGTCGAGTTGGTCATGTTTCTAAATTCCAGCTTCCTAAAACATCTAAGGTACATCCTATTTTTCATGTCTCGCTGCTTCATCCTGCTCGTGGTTGTTCTGATACTGTTTCTCCTCCACCTTTACCACTATTGGGTGAATTGGAATTTATGGTGGAACCTGAAAAAGTTTTATCGCATCATTGGGTGAAATAGTCAGGAGTGCCACTCTGGAATTACTTATTCAATGGCGTCGTCGTCCTATTGAAGAGGCTAGTTGGGAAGACTATGACTTGCTTGTTGTTCAATTTCCTCTGTTCTGCCTTGAGGACAAGGCATCTTTTTAGGGGGTGCACTGATACCAACCCACCTCTTAAGACGTACTTTAGAAGAAAATATCGACAAAAGAATAAAGAGTTGAGTTCTGGACAAACAACTGCTACATTAGTTGTCTAGCAATTGTCTAGCAGTTATTATTCCTATTTTATAGTTTATAGTGTTAGTCTTATCCTTTTATGTTCTCTATATATATATGTAATCAGGATTAGTTATTAGTATTATGTAATTAAGAATAAAAACTACTATTTTCTGGAGTCTTGTCCTCTCATACAAACAACTTTATCTGTATAGTTGTATTTAAGATACTTGCACAAACTATTTTCAGTAAATCTACTTGCTTTGTTCTATTATGTTGGTTCTCTACTTCTAGTTACTATCATAATAACTATTTAATAAACAAATAAAGATTATGTCAAATATTTGTATACCAATTTTAAATACATAAGATACTTAAAAAACATATAAACAATTAAATTCTTACCAAGAAAAATTGGAATGTATTAGAAGGAATCAAAATTTTTGGACTATTGCATAGTGTCACATCACCTCCATAAGCGTACTCTTATTTTTGTAAATTTGTTTTACAACAATCAACATATTTACAGTGTCGCTGAATATATCAGATCCTTCCTCATCCAATTCATCAACATATTCACCAGCATTTATTCCAACCAAACAGACTAAATTAGTCGAGTATAAATCAATATTTGTTCGTGTTGTTCCAACAAAACTTTCTGTTGCTCCACCATAAAACCAGATTCTGGATTATCCATAGCTCGATTCTTTAATGTTATGCACAATGGATATATGATTAAAAAAATCAGTGTTTACTTTCTTTTGATCTAAGAACACTCTTACACCCACATTATTATGTATACGAACTGGTGGACATCGTTCGCTAGTAATGTACTTAATCTCAAGTTGATTAATAGCAGGGTCTACTCTTAATTGAGAATTTATTGCATTAAATAGACCATTATATCGGTTGGTAGAATCATATATAATTCCCTCTATCTGGAAATCAACATACTTTCATGTTCCATCATAAATTCTTGTCATGGAAAACTTTTATATACCTTAGTAAACTGATCTCAACCTATAGCAGGAGAACCAATGGGCCTAAGAAATCAATAAAAAAGTTCCCAAAACCTATCGAGCAGAAGAGTTTTGAGATATTTGTTAGATTGGCACCTCCCAGGTTTGACGGTACAATTGGAGGGAAGGCTTATGACTTCTTGATTGAGTGCCAGGATAGGTTGTTCAACCTGGGTATATTAGAGGCTCATGGGATGTCTTACACTTCCTACCAATTTTTCAAGAGTTACCAAGGAGTGGTGGAGATCAATTCTTGCTCGTAGATCCATTAGTTCTCCTGCTATGGGTTTAGAGCAGTTTACTGATGTGTATAAAAGTTGTTTCTACTTTTTCCCTGACAATAAATTTATGATCGAAGAGGAAAGTATATTGATTTCTAGATGGAGAAAATTATATATGATTCCACCAGCCAATAAAATGGTCTAGTTAATGGCGATAACTTTGCACCTAGAAGAAAACGCTAATGTTGATGAACTTGAGATTAAGTACATTGTTAGGAATAATGTTCACCAACTCGAATACATAATGATGTGGGTGTAAGAGTGTTCTTTGATCAAAAGAAAGTAACCATTGATTTTTTAATCAAATATCCAATGTGCATAATATTGAAGAATCGGGGTATGGATAATCTAGAATCTCGTGTTATGGTGGAGCGATTACAAAATTTTGTTGGAACAACACAAACAAATATTGATTTATACTCAAATAATTCAGTCTATTTGGTCAGAATGAATACTGGTGAAGATGTTGATGAATTATCTGATATATAATCAGCGACACCATAAATATGTTGATTGTTGTGAAATAAATTTACAAAAATAAGAGTACACTTATGGAGGTGATGCGACACTATAAAATTGTCAATTTTTTTTATTCCTTGTAATACGTTCCAGTTCTGCTTGGTAAGAATTTAATTATTTATCTATATTTTTAGTATCTTATGTGTATAAAATTGATATACAAATATTTGACATAATCTTTGTTTGTTTCTAAAACACCTATTACCTAAAGTGTGCTTCCAAAAAGTGTTCATGGATAATGAATTAGTTGAGTTTGAATCAATTTGGACTTTTAAGATTCATAAATTTTTGGGGAACCAGAGTGTTCGGTGAGGGACATAATTTATTCAAAGCGTCAAGGAATAACTGACGTAGTAAATGTTAATATTTGAATAAGCTTTTGATCCAAAGACAATATACACCCCTAAGGATAGTGCCGAGGACATGTTGAAATCATATTGTGTTTTGTTGACATACATGCACTCATGGAGATCTAGAAAAAAGAAATAAAAAATGTTACGGAGACCAAGCTAAATCATATGCAAAACTGCTAGGTTATTTGTACATGTTGGAGGAGAATTGTCATGGTTCTGTTGTAAGCTTGAAGAGAAAAGAGGTGATAGATTTTTATATGCATTTTTTGCATTAGAAAAATCTATTGGGGGATGGGAGTATTTGTAGGCCATAGTTGTTGTTGACGGGGGCAACTTGAAAGGCGCATATGGTGGGAAAATTCTGATTGCAAGCACAATGGATCCAAGAGGTATGATTTGGATCTTGTTATTTATAAGATAGTATAATTTTTGGTATATAAATTTGTTCCAATGTGTATGAATTAAGTATAGTTTTTCTACTTGCGTACGCTATAGTAGATTCTGAAAAATGATGTATCATGACCATGTTCTTTGAAATATTTAGGGATGCATTTAGAGAAAGAGAGAATATGTGTTTTATGTCTGATAGGAATGAAGAATATGGTAGGGAGCTATAAGGGTATATCCTGGTTTAGATCGTTATGCTTGCATTTGACATTTGTGTTATAATATTCTAAAGAATTTTCATAGAAATATGGAATATGTGAAGACTTTTTTTTTCGCATGGCAAAGGTGTACACCCATCAAAAATTTGAGGAGTTGATGGGAAGAATAAACATGATCGACCCGAGGATAAGAGGTTATTTGTTTGATATTGGGTATAATAAGTGGTCAAAAACTCATTCAAAAGTTAAACGAACATGGACAATGACTTCAAACATAGTGAAATCCTTAAATAACACTAACAAGTTATCAAGGAGGCTCCCAATTGTATTACTTCTAGAATTTATGAGGGAAAAAATTCAAACCTGGATCTTGGAAGACAATGATGAGGTTTCAAAAACTAGAACGGATCCGAAAAATTAATATGATCTTAAGCTCCATGAGAATGTTGAGTTGTCTACCCATATGAAATGTTTATTTATTATGTCCAATACCTGATTATTTTATAATTAAAACTAATTATTTTTTAGATAATACCATCAACACAATTTTTGCATACTGTTTTTGATAGACCTAAACGGTACATAGTGTGCATAAGAATTCAGAAATGTAGTTGTGGACGATTTTAGGTTGATGAGATATCTTGCAAATATACATTGATTGTTCTTAGGTACATAAGACTGCATGAATCAGATTATTATTGCTTTTTTGAAGACGCATATGCAGTTCCTGTAGAACCTCTCCCATGTGAGAGCACATATGATATACCAAGTTATGTGTCGGAGCCTAAATTGTTTCCACCTAATTTTAAAAGAAAGGTAGGGAGACCACAAATTGAATGCTGCAAGAGATTAGCTGATATCAAATTTAAGAGGGTCTAAAGTTGTGCAGTACATGTTGCCGGTAGGGACACAATGAAAAGACATGTTCAAATTGTCCTGCTAAAAATTAGTTATAATTTGTGTTTATTTTAATTTAATTACGACAAACACATGTTTTGATGTTTTTGATCTTTTAACTTAATGTATTCTGCAAAATATTTATTATGCGTACTACTTACTCCTTTGTGTAGTAGTATTTTTCGAATCTAGAATCTAAAATTGGTTACTGCTGGTATTCAATTGAAAAAATTAAGTCTAACAATGTATGTGATTGGTATCCAATTTGAATTCAACTGAATATATGCAATTGGTATACAACGAACATACAACATATATTTATGATGTCAAACTATTAAGCCAAGATAAAACTAATTATTGTTGTATCCAATTGGTATTCATCTAGAAATCATAAGCGTAGCAATGTATGCAATTGGTATCCAATTAATTAGAATTTCAAAATGTATATTTAATTCTTACTATTATGCATAGTACTTACTCCTTTGTGTATGTAGTGTTTATCCAAACTAAAATCTCAATCCAAAACTGATTACAGTTGGTGTCCAATTGGAAAAAATTAAGTCTAACAGTGTAAGCAATTGGTATCCAACTGGGAAAATTAAGTCTAACAATGTATCCAACTGGGAAAATTAAGTATAACAATGTTGGTATCCAATCGGAAAAATTAAGTATAACAATGTATGCAATTATACAGTTAATTTGTAAGCTTTATTCAAGAATTTATACTCAAAATAAAACATACTTTTGATTTCCAAAACTCATGATTGAAGTCAATAAACAAAGTTACCAAACATATATTAATAGATGAAAAGTGATGAATATCCCATAAATTAGTCGAGGTGTTGCAAAAACGTTACGGGGCACTACGATTATAAAAAAAACATTTTGTATTTACTTTTTATAATTAATAGGTCTCTAAAACACTAGACCCGTGAAAATTTGAGACATAGTGGCGAATATCAGATTCCTCAAAATCCTTCTTCCTAATGCTTTCTGCATAACTTGTTTCAGTCATTTTCTATTGTTATTGAATGTTACCATTATCGCGTACTTGCTACCTCACACCAATACAAATAATAAAAAAAAAAATTATATTTATTGAATGTTCATTGATCGATATCAATTTGTTTTGGTCATGTAGAAACTGTTTATGATCATTTCTCTATGTCCTTGGTACCTTTGCGTATACGCTATCTCGGTGGTTTGAACTTGGGAGGTTCTACAATATGGAATTCACTCTGATTGTTTTACAACTTGTGTTTGTTCTTTGTCCCTTTTAGAGTGAGTTAGAGTTCCACATTGGTTGTGGAATAGATCGGTGGTTTGCTTAAATATAGACTTCATCAATCCTCCCCTCATGAGCTAGCTTTGAGTTTGAGTTAGACGTATCATATCTTTACATGGTATCATTTATCAATAGTGGCGGGTCCACGATCTATAGTTATGTGTGCTCAATTCCTTTAATATAAAGTTACTAGCCAAAATAGGTTTCTTTCTAAAAGCTTACTAATATTTTTATAGTATAGTTAGTAAATGAAATATAATAAATAGGAAAGTGGAAAAATAATAAAGAAATATAAGTAAAAGGGCAGCAGTGAAAAGGTATAAATAAAAGAGTCCAAAAAACTATGCAGAAGTTTCAATTTGCTTCCTTTTTTTTTGAAAAAAAAGATAGCTTGTTACCAGGACATTAGCAATCTTAGAAATCAACTTCAGAACCACGTACAACATCGATGGGACATTTTGGTTAATTGGTGCTTGCAAATATCTTGTATCAATTTTCTAGTATTTTCTATATGCATATACGAAGTTTCCGTCGGGGTTAATGAGTTCGCAAGCACCCAAAACACTATGCATGGGTTTGCCTCTGGGTATCTATCACGACTCAAAGTATATCCTAGGCTTAACATGGTGTATAGAATCCTGAAAGACCCTACACAAGCCTCTTAACATACATCATAAAAGATAATAGAAATGAAGATTTCAAAAGTAGCAATCTCATATAAAAGAAAGAGTTTAACTTAGTGGAAGTCTAACATAGTCTCAACCAGCCATCTAAAAGTCAACTGACTCTTAGTTGTTTCCGCCGCGGATGTGGAAGGCCATCCTAACAATAAGGTCTTCCCTGTCTCGAGAAAGGGTCCTCTCCTCTTCTTCCAGGGTTTGAATTTGGTTAAGGAGCTGTTCAAAAGAAGTGGTTGGGAGGTAACTCATTTATTTATGTAAATATAAAATAAAAGTGAGAATGAATAAAAGTAACACTAATTATACGTCCTATTTATTTATGTAAATATAAAATTTATTAGAAATTCAGCTATTGCAAATTAATTCTTTAGTTATAACATTATAAATTCTATTAGTTATTACTAATTATTGCAAACGTTATTCACACTCTTTTACATTCTTTTTTTTTTATGACTTGGAAAACCCGTTGCCGCTACCCTTTGTGTGCGCACATGGTAAAACCCCTGCTCCTATGCAATAGCTCGCAAACCACATAGGAGAGGTCACTCACCCTAGACAAGCCTGGTACGACGAGCTCGACCTAGAAGTCAAACCCCTTGCTTTCGCTGGCAAGGGATTTTGAACTTGAGACCTCCATCATGGAAGTCCCAAGCTATTATGAATTCTCATAGTTATTACATTAATTATTTCTATCTTTCATCATTCCTTATACTAAATTTTGATCAATAATTTTTCATATTATTATACCGTCCCTATATATGTGCTAACACGGTGTTGTTATTTTTCCTTGGACGAATCATGCTTGGTTGAATAAATTGAAAATTATTTACAAGTATATGAGTTATATCTTTGTTGAGTGTAAGATAAACAGGAGATTATATATATTTGATTTCACAGATAAAATATATTCTTTAATTTTAATTTTTAGTTTTTCCGATAAAAAAAGAAGAAGGAAACCTTTCACAATTTACTATGGACAGTCATATATCTTTGATTTATGTACACAGTCAATCGAGAAGTCAAATATGAGAGCCAACAACAAGAACGTCATCTATTATTTTATAACTTACAAAATAAAAATAAAAATACCAAAAAATAGTGCTAAAAAATAAAATGTATTTGTTCTCTTCACATGTTCGTATGACATCAAAACAGTTTAACGTGGAATACACGTGCAAAACACATTTGATTAGATGACAAGAAAAATGCACAACAAATATCGTCTATAAGGTAATATTAGTGAGATACGACTAATTACATGATTGAAGCTCATCAAATTGTAATAAATATATACATTATTGCATTTAACTAATAATTTTTTTTATTGACCATCTTCATACGTTCACGTGAATAAGAGATATATATGACGATCCACATTTAACATTCACAAAAGAATCTGCAATATTATTTTGTACAAAGCTTATTATTTAAATCTTCGCTTAAATAAGAAATACTATTTACTATATCATATATTTTTTGAATCGGTAATCACGTGCAACACACATGTCGAAAAACTAGTCTAGATGTAAATTCATATATCCATGTATGGATGCAGAACATGTAAATGAAAATACACATATTTTGCTTGAAATGACTTCGAGTAATAGCATATTACATTAATATGGTCATGTTTTCCTATACCAGTTAGTTGTGGTTTTAATGATTCTAAGCTAAATGATGGGAGCTCACAGGAGTAACTTATGGTTAAGACAGCTCTGTTCTAAGTATAGATTTAGTTTCTTTCCTAAGAAAATTTGGTACAGTAGCGGCTCAGGGGTCACTGAATTCTAGTTTGATTTTGACCTTTTAAGCCTTCGCGGAATATTCATATGGAAAACAAAGAAAACATCAGTTCAAGAGGTGCCTTAATTATTTTAGAAAGGATTGACCGCTGGGGGAAGACATCACAATCTAGCAGACTATACAAGTACCTCGATGAGCAAGGACATTCAGTTGAATCAAGGAGATTCCCCGACAGAGACACAGGTGTTGGGCAAATGATTTCTTCTTATCTTGCTAACAAGGCGCAGTTGGATGACCATGCTATCCATCTTCTCTTCAGCGCAAATCGTTGGGAGAAGAGGTATTTCAGCTTATATGACCTAATTTGTATAGCAATAATGTATTTTAGAAAGATGATCCAAAGAGTGCCGGATAGACAGAGGTCATCTATTTGTCATAAGTTAATATTTACGCATATAGTATTTAGTGGTTAACCATAGATTGAAAGAGAAACTAAGTGGTATTGAAATTTTCTCTGCTACTATTAATTTAAAGTAACTACTTGACAAGTTCTCCACATTAATTGTTATTTTCTCAGGACAATATGGACATAACGAGCTTAGAGAAAATAACAGCATGATTTTCTCATCTTCAACTATCTTAGGTTGTTGCCATGGGAGCTTTTGTTTAGTGATAAGAACACAACGTGTGTGTTGACTGCACCCGGGCCAGGATCCTACAGGGGAGATAAATAATCTTAGGTTGTGGAAATATTGTCATCAAACTCACCTTCTCTTGTAACTACTTCAGTACCTTTTTCTTGGAATATGGTGTGATCTTCTGACCAAAATGGAAGTGTTAATATCTTTCACCTGCTTCTTTCTTTTCTATTCCTTTGAATTAAGTACCAGTCTTCATTCTTATTTACCAACATGGCAATGAATTTTACCGTCATTATCTGGATGGTTTTACCTGGTTTGGCAGCCAACAATTTTACTTCCATGTAAAATTTTCAGTCGAATCCACTAGGTGTTATCATGAACGTTAACCTTCTATTAAGCTTTTGCATTTAGGTCGTTCTAAATTTTCTTTGCAATAATGCAGAGTGTTAATGGAGGACAAGTTGAGGAGTGGAACTACTCTCATTGTTGATCGCTACTCTCATTCATATGCCAAGGGACTTGATATTGAAAAGGTGACATCATGTCTTACTTCCTCAATATTGTTGTTTTGTTTCTCAGTCAAGATTTTTTACTGCAGGCCCCAGAGATAGGGTTGTTAGCTCTGGATCTGGTTGTTTACCTTGACATATCACCTAAGGTACTAGTACTGTTTTTCTTCAATCGTCTCAGAGATAGTGTGTGAGTTGCAATCTTAAGTTTGGATAGATGTGGATTTCTTAAGCATTCTCCGTTCGTGTCATATATGACACTTTTTAATCCAAGATAAGCTGTATAATTTCAGTTGGTATTTCTAGTTGTTAGATATAGATTCTTTTTCATCAGTCATTTTTAATCTGGAAGAGTTACACCTGTTGTTGATTTGTTGTTGATATTGATGATTTGATCTTGAAATTACCAGAAAGCTGCTAAGAGAGGAGGTTATGGAGGTGAGAGATATGAGTAGCTTGTGTTTCAAAAAAAGGTTGTCAAGTCTTATTTGGCTCTTCATGATTCCTCATGGAAGGTAGTTTTCTTTCCCTTCTTTTCCCCATAGCGATGGTTTCATTAAAAAACTACGTAGCAAGTATCTGATATTAAGCATAGTTTTCAACTCAGTAGTTCTCTTTGAGTTTGTTTGGATTTTCTGCTCAATTTACATACATGTCCACTAAATCAGTATGGAAGTTAAGATTAATTTTTTGAAGCCATTATGTTACACGCTATGAATCTATATTGATTTAATGATATTAGCTGAGATTTTCATTTGATATTCTTTGGAGTTTTGAATAAAATAGTTACTTCATTAATCAAGATAACAAATTAACCTTGTATAGGTGCAAGCATCACATTCTAAAGCACAAGCAATAGCTGTCTTTTTAATATCGTATTTTTATTTTAGGTTATCAATGCGAGAAAAAGCTGAGAGAAATTGTTTTAGACTATATGACAATATGCCAAAAAGGAAGATCGTTGTCTCAGTTATGGTTATTGTTGTGATATGAAAATACTTTCAAACAGTTTAAGAGAAGTAGTAAGATTAGTTAGGGGTAAATAAGTCATTGTATGAAGTTAGTTATAACAAACTTCTCAAATAGTTAGTTACACAAGTTAGTTACAAAGTAGGAATGAAGAGTCTATAAATATCAACTCTTCCATATGTATTCAGTAGTCTTTGAGCTCAATCAATAAACACTTTCTTCTTCTTCTCTGCATTTACCTTCATGGTATCAGAGCTTGTGTCATAGTGATCACTGTGCACATGGGTCTCTGTTAAAGAATCACAGAATCATCAAATTGATTCACAGATTCATCAATTGAATTCATTGTTGTTTAGGAACTTGTTGCAGATCACAGTTTGACTGACGAATCTGTTGTTCAATTGTTCCATTTCTTTTGCTTCCGCGACAAAGGTTTTCTATAGAAGATTTCAATGGTGAATGTCAGAGTTGAAGCAGATCCGATTCAGCCTAGTAACAATGGCCAAGATGAAAGTATGGCAAGTTATGTGCAAGGAAAAGGTATTGACTATAACCATCCCTTGTTTCTAAGTCCTTCTATAATGAGTGGAATTAGCATTATCTCTTTTCAATTGCTTGGTGTTGAGAACTATACTCTTTGGTATCGATCAATTCGACTAGCTTTGTTGGGTAGGAATAAAGTAGGTTTGGTTGATGGCACTTGCAGAAAAGAGATGTATGGTGAAGAATTGTGGGGACAATGGGAGAGGGTTAATGCTGTTGTCTTGTCATGGTTGATGAATTCAGTGTCTAAGAGTCTACTATGTGGTATTGCCTTTGCATCTAGTGCTTTTGAAGTTTGGAGTGATTTGAAGGAGAGGTTTGATAGGGTAGATGGGTCTAGAACCTATTGCCTGCACAAAGACATTGTTACGATGCAACAAGGTACTGCATCTGTTTCTGTTTATTACACTAAACTCAAGACATTGTGGGATGAATTTGAGGTTTTTGTGCCTTCTCCTGGCTGTAATTGTGAGAAATCTAGAGGTTTTGTAGCTCACATGAATAGACAGAAACTATATCAGTTTTTGATGGGCTTAAATGAATCATATCATCAGGCAAGGGGTCAAATTCTCATGATGGACCCTTTACCATTCATTAATCATGCATATGCCTTGGTAGTAGGAGATGAAAGTAAGAGATCTGTAGTCATACACACCAATAGTTTGGGGATGAATGTTGTGGGTACAGACTCCATTGCCTTGTATTCAAAATCTGCAAGAAGTTCAGGTGTAAGTCATAGATTTAAGAAGAATTCTCTGTTAGTATATGATTTCTGTAAATGTAAAGGCCATAGCAAGGAATTTTGCTATAAGATTGTAGGTTACCCACCTGATTTCAAGTCTAAGAGGAAGGTTTAAGGAACTGGTTCAGACACCAGTTTTTTTTATCAACATCAGTCAGGCCAGGCTCTTTTCTCCTATGGTATGAATACAAATGTCAATGTCAATACACCAAGGTGGGGAAGAAAGGTTGAACACCAACAAGTTAACAATGAAGTGCTAGTTGAACCCTCTATCATTAATAGACCAATGGGCCAAGATGAAAAGGATGTCAAACAATTGCTTAAGGGATGTATATTTACAAAAGACGAGTATGATCATATTCTTAAAGGGTTCCAGCAAAGATCAGAACCAACTGTCTCTAACTGCAATGTTGCAGGTAAATAATTATTTACTTCAGAAAGTAGTGAAGTGTGGATAATAGATACTGGTGCAACAAATCACAAGGTCTCTAATTCAGATTTATTTCTCCATGATTCTATATCTGAATTAAATGTTCCTAAATGTGTATATCTTCAAAATGGTAGTACTACTCAGGTGGCTCATGTTGGTTCCTGTGAGTTATCACCCAGAAATGTCATGTCAAATGCATTTCACATACCTGACTTCAAGCACAATCTTCTGTCGGTAAGCAAGATCACTAAGGAATTAGGTTGCTCAGTCACCTTCTTCCCTAACTTTTGTGTTTTCCAGGAGCTCTACAGTGGGAAGGTGAAGGAAGTTGGTAAAGAGGAAGGTGGATTGTATCTACTACTCAAAGAGTTAAATCACATGCAAGACAATGGTGTGAAAGAGTCTGCAATTGGTGTGAAGGAGTCTACAATTGTTGTTAATCAAGTATGCTCAGATATAGAAGTGTGGCATCAAAGATTAGGCCATGTGTAATCTGTAGTTCTTGCTAGGATGTTTGACATGAATAAGCAAAGTATGTGTAAAGTTTCTAATTGCTTAGTTTGTACCTATGCTAAGAAAACAAGACTTGTATTTCCTTCCAGCACAATCAGAAGTTGTAATTGCTTTGACTTGATACATGTTGACCTTTGGGGTCCCTATAATTCACCAACTTTTTATGGAAACAAATACTTTATTACTATAGTAAATGACTTTTCCAGAATGACTCGACTATTCTTACTCAAACAAAAGTCTGAAGTTTGTGTATCTATTAAAGTGTTTCTTCACTATGTTAAGACTCAATTTGGTAAAACTGTAAAGGTGTTAAGGTCTGATAATGGCACAAAGTTTGTCAACTCAGTTTGTACAACCATGTTTCAAGATCTGGGAATCATTCATCAAAAGTCTTGTTCCTGTACTCTTTAGCAAAATGGAGTTGATGAAAGGAAGCACAGGCACCTACTTGAAGTAACCAGGGCTCTAAGGTTTCAAGCTAAAATTCCTTTGAGATTTTTGGGGCACTGTGTCTTAGTAGCAACTTATCTTATCAATAGGTTACCTAGCAGTGTTCTTCAGCATCAAACTCCTTATGAGAGGTTATATGGCATCAAACCAGTGTTGTCTCATTTGAGAACAATTGGTTGTTTATGTTATGCAAAAAATCTTATTGACCATGACAAACTAAGGCCAAGGTCTAAGTCAGCTATTAATATGGGATATTCAATGATACAAAAGGGGTACATTTTATTTGATCTAACTAACAAGTCCTTCTTTGTTAGCAGAGATGTAATTTTTAGGGAGGACATGTTCCCCTTTTCACAAGTAGATAATGTTGGAATGCAGAAGTTGTTTGTAGATACACTGCATACTTCAGATGTGATGTTTCAAGAACTGCAAGACTTTTATCAAGATACAACTAATTGTGATACTGAGAAGACTCAGAATCAGCCAGGTGTTGACAGTGATTTTGCCACTGATATAGGTGAAGACATAGTTCAAGAGCAGCAACATCTTGAGGTTCAAGAGCAGGCTGAGATTCATGAGCAGCAGAAGCCTGAGGTTCAGGAGCAGCCTGCTAGAAAGTCCACACGATCTAAACAGCCTCCTCCATGGCTGAAAGATTTTGTTTCTTTGAACATAAGTCAGGATGTTCAATATCCTTTATGTCATTACATGAGCTATGCACATCTATCACCTACATATCAATGTTACATAGCTGCTACTTCTACAATTACAGAACCTGCTACATACTCAGAGGCTATCAAAGATGCACGATGGGTGGACACTATGCAGGCTGAAATTCAAGCATTAGAATGCAACAAGACTAGGGCGATCACTGACTTGCCACTGGCAAGAAGCCTATAGGCTGCAGATGGATATACAGAGTTAAGTATAAATCAACAGGTGAAATAGAGAGGTTCAAAGCAAGATTAGTTGCTAAGGGGTATAGCCAGCAAGAAGGGATTGATTACAAAGAAACTTTCTCTCCTGTTGTGAAGATGGTTACAGTAAGGTCTATAGTTTCACTTGCTACTGCCAGGCACTGGCACATTCATCAGATGGATGTGTTTAATGCCTTTCTACAGGGTGATCTAGAAGATGAAATCTATATGCAATTGCCTCAAGGTTTTATCAGTCAGGGGGACAAGGTGTGTAGACTGACAAAGTCCTTGTATGGACTTAAGCAAGCACCAAGACAATGGAATCAGAAGTTGACTGAAGCTCTCATCAGTCTCAATTTCAAACAAAGCCAATATGATTATTCATTGTTCATTAATAAATCAGCATAAGGGATCATTATTGTTCGTGTATGTAGATGACATGCTGATAACTGGGAGTAGTCTTAAGTTGATAGATGAGACAAAGAAGGCATTGCAACAAGCTTTTAAAATAAAGGACTTAGGGGAACTAAAATACTTTCTAGGTATTGAGTTCACTAGGTCAGCAGAGGGTATACTAATGTATCAAAGAAAGTATGCATTAGACCTTATAGCTGAGGTTGGTATGTTAGTAGCTAAACCTGCAGGAACCCCTATTGACACCAATGTGAAACTCACATCCAAGCAATATGATGATCATGTAAACAAGAATCAAGAAGCCTCAAAAGATCCTTTGGTAGATCAGGCAATGTATCAGAAGTTAATTGGTAAACTGCTATATCTCAACATGACTAGGCCTGATATAACCTTCAGTACTCAAACTCTTAGTCAGTTCTTGCAGCATTCAAAGAAGTCTCACATGGAGGCTGCATTAAGAGTGATCAGATACCTAAAAAGACAACTTGGTCAAGGTCTACTATTGTCTAGTTGTTCTGATGGTATAGTTACTGCATTTTTTGATGCAGACTGGGCAGCTTGTCCACTAACCAGAAAGTTTATTACAGGTTATATGATTAAGGTTGGTAATTCATTGGTTTCATGGAAGGCTAAGAAACAAACTACAGTTTCAAGGAGTTCTATTGAATCTGAATACAGAAGTCTTGCTTCCACTGTATCAGAACTAATGTGGTTGCTTGGAATGCTGAAAGAAGTAGACACTGAAGTTCAACTGCCAGTCCAAGTATATTGTGATAGCAAGGCTGCCATACAGATTGCTGCAAACCCTATATACCATGAGAGAACTAAGCATATTGAAATAGATTGTCATTTCATAAGGGAGAGGTTACAACAAGGTTTAATCAGTGTTAACTATCTTCCTACTCAAGAACAACCAGCTGATATCCTAACTAAAGGGTTGGCCAGAGTGCAACATGAGTATCTTTTGTCCAAGCTAAGTGTGTTTAACATCTTTACCCACCTAGCTTGAAGGGGGCTGTTGTGATATGAAGATACTTTCAATCAGTTTAAGAGAAGTAGTAAGATTAGTCAGGGGTAAATAAGTCATTGTATGAAGTTAGTTATAACAAACTTCTCAAATAGTTAGTTACTCAAGTTAGTTACAAAGTAGGAATGAAGAATCTATAAATATCAACTCTTCCATCTGTATTCAGTAGTCTTTGAGCTCAATCAATAAACACTTTCTTCTTCTTTCTCTGCATTTACCTTCAGTTATCGTGCAGAATGCCATACATGAATCTGCAACTCCATCTTCTTTTATTTTGCGTTTGGCATATATTTAATCTTATAGATTTCTTTGTCAGGGCAGAAGTACTTTATGTCTTGTCGATTCCTGTATGTATACCAGCTTGTTGTGAGTTTGAATTTTTGAGAGTGTATCTGGATTAAGTGGTGAATGTTATGGAGTCACCTAAGATTTTTCTTTTGCATGTTTGAAAATTGAAATCATGAAAAAATGTCTGGAATTGTATTTTCCTAGAATTAGTAGAGAAAACCTGTGAACAATTATTGAAACCCTCACTGAGCAGTGGTACAGTTTTCATTTGTTGAATGAGGTTTGCCTGGCATGCAGTAGACAGTAGATTTTAGTTCCAGTCGTACGATGGGGTGATGCGTAAGTAACTATCATTGTGTGTGTCAATTAAGCAACTGTCATTGTGTGTGTCAAGACTCCGTCACAATTTTTGCTGCTTGAAATTTTGGAAGAACAAATTGAACATTTTGCTTGTGTGTTATAATAGCTCATATAGAGCAAATTGAAGAATTACTATCATGTTACTATGAGAAGTAGAGTTCATTCAAGAAAGAATTTACACGTGAGCATATATATATTTGCATGACTTGTATAGATTGATAAAAGTATCAAAAGCCAATTAAAGGTTTACTTGATGACTTAATATATACATCTTTGACACAAAGTAGTATTATGCTTTGGTCCTTTCATCTCTTGCCATGCTGCTGCTTTCTAGGTGCTCTAGTACTGCTTTCATTCCAGTGACATACTCCACTAGCCCTTTGAAGTAGTTGGTTAGCAAAATTAAAGCATGAAAAAGAATGTTTTTACTCAATGACAACAATATACCCTATGTAATTGCACAAGTAGGGTGGTGTGTACGCAGCCTTAGACCACCTTACCTTGTGAAGGTAGATAGGTTGTTTCTGATTGATCTTCGGCTCAAGTAAATCAGTAAGAAATTGAAATATAGTAGCCGTATGAAATATGTGATGGTCTATATAAGATAGTTCAAGTTCACCTGTTTTTTCTGACTCTGAGTTTGACAAAACAATGACTCACTGATGCATCATAGCATTAATTACTCATTTGTCCTCTCCTTTCTTTGAAAAATTATACACAAGGTTAGGACGTTAATCATATTTATTTTATCCAATTTATCTTTCTTCTAGTATTAGAAAATCACATGAATGTACCTTTCAGAATTGCCTCAATGAGTCAAATGATTTGAGTGTAAACGACTTTCAAACTTTAAAAGGATCTGACCTGGTACATTTCTGCAACAACTATGCTTTCCGGATCTTGAGGTTGGAAATCATATACTAAAACACACAGATTAGTAACCCAACTTTTTCGGGTTAATCATTAGAAATCTGAAACTCTCTACATGAAACTCTCTACGTGTGACTATAAATTTACAGCACACCCACTACAACATTTTAGGTCTACGGCCACACTAATTCTGGACAACGCTTTTAAAGTGTTGCCTAAGATACTTTTGGGGACGCTTTTAAAGTGTAGCCCAAGTTTTTAACTTTTAGCTACGATAATATTGACAACACATGTAAAGTGTACTCTTTAATGGTATAAGCTACACTTTATAAGCGTTTGGCAACAACTATTTATATATATGGCCACACTTTTAAAGTGTCCTATTTTTATAATTATAAAAACAACACTTTACAAATGTGTCCTTAATGTTTTCACTAAAATATTATATTCCCTCCGAGTAAAGGATCAAAATTGTCCTTTATGTTTGAGTAAAGGATCAAAGTAGTCCTTGTGTTTTAACATGGAGCACTAATAGTCCTCCATGTTTCAACAATTGGTACACTTTTGATATATCACAATAGCCTTTGAATCAGCATTAAACTTGCATTAACACCACCACCAGAAAGCACTAGAACTGCACCAAAAACAGCAACAGAAAATCACCGTAACAACAGCAAAACAGCTCCAAAGCTGCACGAGAAAAACTCCAAAAGTGTACCAATTGTTGAAACATGAAGGACTATTAGTGCTTCATGTTAAAACACAAGGACTACTTTGATCCTTTACTCAAACATAAAGGACAATTTTGATCCTTTACTCTATTCCCTCCACCATTTTTAACATCAAAACTTGTTCTCCCTCCAATTTTTATTAGGAAAAAATAATAATTAATAAAACATTAAAACTTGTTTTCTCCCAAATAAGAAAAAAATTGTCACTTTCCTCACTGAACAACACAATTTTCTCTCACTGAAGAACAATAGCTTTTCTGAAGAACTGAAGAACAATACAATTTCCCTCACAGATTTTCGTCAAAATTGATCACAGATTCCTTGTTGAAGATTGAAGAGCTAAAGAACATGAATTTCCTCACAGATTCTTTGTTAAAGAGCTATTCCGTCGGATTTCACAAATGAACAAAATGCTTCACACATGAACACGCCTCACGTCTTAAAGATTTAGGGTTGTTGAAATAGGGTTTATCAGGTAAGAAATTCTATCTCTAAAAATCTAAATTCTAGCTTTAGGGTTTTGATATTATTGTGTTGTTGATACGAATTTTGTTGATTTTTGGGAGTCTAGCTAGTTTTTTTCTTCTCCTGAATGTTGAATGTACCAACTGAAGCTAAGTCGTCTTTCTCTGAAGAACTGAGCTGAAGCTAAGTCGTCTTTCTCTAAAGAACTGAAGAGCTGAAGCTGATGATACCTATGATTCTCTTCTCCCTTATACCAATTTCGTCAAGTGTAAGTAGCTACTCTACAGATTTTGAATACTATCTATAGATGTAATTGTAATTTTTTACATGGAACTGTTGCGAATACTATCTACAGATTTCATTTTTTTCGGGCATCCTGGTGGTTTAAATTATATTAAGCCTGCACTTGTTGCAGATGTTACTTATGCAGGTTATTATGTAGCTAATTGATAATTAGTGTATCATTTATGTTATATGGGTGTCTGACTGCTTGGGTTGCTTATTATATCATCACATGTACATTATATGTTTACTAGTTTTATAGGTGTCGTATTGCGGCTATTTCAAAGTTCAAGTTATTGTTGTGGGTTATGCTATCATGACAACACGATCCCTTGACCTGAACTGGAAAATGAGGGCATTGCGAGTTTTACCAATGTTTCTGTTGCCTGGCTTATCCTTCATTACATATTCAGTGATTGGAAGTTTTACAAGGAAGTGTAAGTAATTAATGTTTTTAGCTAACCAAAGTTTTCATACTACTCATTTCATAATCGTATTGTCTTACATACTCATTTACCCCTTTTCCTTACTATCTCTACTTTTTGATGCTGAATGTGATTTAGAACTTTGATTTTTATGGCAAAATGGTAATTGCCTGAGAGATTGAGCTGCTTATCATCTTAGTTACTGTTTCTAGTTCAGTGTGCCACATGATAGAAATTTGTGATGTGGGTAACCTTTTCACATGTCGCGATAATAACAGACCCTTCATATCATGTGATGTCTATTCTCATATAACCTAAACAACCTTGTTGACAAGGATTTCTCTATTCTGTTATATTTGTTGCTGTCAATTTCTCTTTATCATGACGTACAAACTTCAATTACCTCAAGAAACTGGAGGCAAACTATACAGCTGTCGAATTTTGTTCCTCTTGATCTCTACATTCTGTTTTCCTTAAATAATTTGTTCTTTTTCTTTCTATCATTTTCACACAAGGATGTATGTTGGGGTGGGGTCAGGTTTAGGTTCAAATTTGAGCTCATTCTTGACTCTTCTTTATATTTCTCCTCCATATTTTATTGAGTTTCATATAATTTTGGTTCTGATCCATATTATGCATGCAGGTGCTTTGAAGTTTAAAAGCAAGGTGTCTCTTTCGTATCGGGTGATACCATTGAATATTCCTGAAACAGGAGTAAATGTCTGTCCTTTGAAACTTAATGAGTATATCCCATGTCATGACTTGTCTTATATTAAAGAGCTAATGCTAAAACTAGATCTTTCAAGGAAAGAAGAGTTGGAGAGACATTGTCCTCCACCTGATAGGCGCTTGTTTTGTTTGGTGCCACCTTCGACTGATTATAAGATACCTATAAGGTGGCCAATTAGTAGGGACTATGTGTGGTGGAGCAATGTGAACCATACACGTCTTGCAGAGGTAAAAGGTGGACAAAATTGGGTGCATGAGAAGGATCAACTTTGGTGGTTTCCAGGTGGTGGAACACATTTCAAGCATGGGGCATCTGAGTATATTGAGAGGTATGCATGATCTCTTTGGTCTTTCACGTTCCCACCTGTCAGTCTTGAACTTGCCATTTTTTGAGAATTCATTTTCTTCTGTCAAGAGCATATGTAAAGAAATCGATCTGAAATTTATGATGACTTTCCTCTGCCTAAGCATTAGTGCGTAGATTTACCCGGTGCTTGTGATGCTGGGAGATGCAATACCTAGTGTAATAGTAATGGTAAAAGGTAAGTTAACGGGAGTGTATCCCTAGAAGATTGCCTCCTTTTACGTGCCAAGACCCACAAAAAAATAAAAATAAAATTTCATTGATTAAATGTTTCAAAAATACCAACAAATTTCTTTTGAAATGAAAATTACAACTTTCATTTCTTATATTTGCCTTCTGTTTTCTACTTTATGATGTTTATTTACAGACTCCATCCAAATCCGAACAGAACCCATTTTACTTAACATATTTGAAAGTTTCTTATAAACTCCATCCAAATCTGCTGCTCATGATATTCGTCTATTCTTCTTAGGTTTGACTTAATCTCAATTCGGTGGACATGTATGTTTTCATGTATCTCATTTATTCAGTTATTTATTTGGTGCAGGTTAGGAAATATGACAACTAATGAGAAATGTGTCTTACGATCTGCAGGGGTATTTCAAGTGCTTGATATTGGTTGTGGTGTTGCCAATTTCTCTGCCTATCTTCTTCCTTTGAGTATAGAAACAATGCCCTTTGCTCCTAAAGATGGTCATGAGAACCAAATTCAGTTTGTTTTGGAACGAGGAATCGGTGCAACAATATCTGCTATAGCGACAAAGCAGCTGCCATATCCTAGCAACTCTTTTGAGATGGTGCATTGTTCCAGATGTCGAGTTGATTGGCATGAAAATGGAGAGCGTTGCATTCATTATATAGGAAAATCTTAAAACTTAAATGTGTTTCTGCTAGAGTTACTGCTTTGAGATTAACTCTGGAGACTTTTAGTGAATATTTGGCTTCTTACATCCTGCACATTCATTACTGAAACGACATTTAGATTCTCAAAAATTGTACTCTTGGAATTCGTTATCATGTCAAAAGCAGATCTAATGTACATTCACAAAACAAGTCCTCATTACTCGAGCACACTTTGGATTTCTGGAAAATTCCTGTCCTCTAGGCATAGGATAGCATTCATCTGATTTTGAAAGACAAATGCCATTGTTTGCCTCTCATACTACTATGCACATGTAGCTCCTCTTTCCATTTTTGTAATAGTCTTGAAACTCTTAAATAATTCTAGTCATTAATGAAGTTTACTTAACAAACTCTCATTACTATTAAATTTTCGTAGCTCAGAGTCTTAGATTAAGAACATAACTTTGTTTCTTCATGGTGAAAGAAGGAAGTTACGCGATATACCTTTTTCATATGGTTAGACCACATAGTTTTCATTTCTGCATGATGTTGTTATGATTCCATTCTTGACAACTGCATAGTCTACATGAGAACTATTTTACTCAGACCCTCCAAAATTATTGATGCACCGTGTCGGATCCTCAGGTAATGCATAGCTTTCGGAGGATCCAATACACACATGGTGGTATTTTTGATGAGTCCAAGCAACATAGCATGAGAATTCTTTGGTAGCTTTGTATGTCATGCACGCGTGGTAAATATTCGGTTTGGATAAAAAGGTCCATGTTTTCATTCGCTAGATGGTATTCTACTCAAGGAAGTGAACCGCCTATTAAGATCAGATGGATACTTTGTCTATTCGGCTCCACCAGCTTATAGAAAGGATAAGGATTTTCCACAGATATGGGACAAATTAGTACATCTAACTTCTGGAATGTGCTGGAAGCTCATTGCACGGGAAGTTCAAACAACAATTTGGATTAAACAAGAAAATAATTCATGTCTCCAGCATAATGCAGAGGAGAAACTTGTAAACATCTGTCATTCTCAGGATGATTTTAAACCATCATGGAAAACACCTCTGAGGAACTGTATTACCCTAAGTGACACATCATCTAATACAAAGAAACTACCGCCTCGGCCACAACGTCTTTCAGAGAATTCACAAAGTCTTAGTCGGCTAGGTTTGTGAATTATATTCCTTGGTGTTCTATTCAATTAATTGATTATTCTGTTGCCCAGTTGTTTAGTTTTGGCATTAATCTTAAAATGAATGAAAATGTAATACAATGTAAAGTTTTATATTCACTCAAATAAGTCTTCTAAAATATCCCTTCAGATTGGTAATCACGAGCGAGAAAAACACCCTTTCTTCATTTAGTATAAGTAGCAGTAATTATGATAGTAGTAACACCTTTAATTTTCATAGAGTGTTCCGTATAATGTCTATGGTACCATAAAACTGTTGTATAATGGGTAAACTTTTTACAAGAATCTTAGTCATGATCATATACTTCTGATGAAAGTAATAGATCAACTAGATGTAGTTAGGCAGAATGCAACTGAGGTCCAGATAAACTTTGAAACCATTTTATTTTAACATTGGTAAACGTATATGAGTAATTATTTTTTACTTTCTGTTGGGGACAAAATGCTTTCTTAAACATGTTATAATCTGTTTGCTGCAGGTATTGATCGAAAAGAGTTCTTAGCGGATACAATCTATTCGCAAGATCAAGTTCGCCATTACTGGAGACTGATGGATGTAAACGAGAAAGGAATACGTAATGTAATGGACATGAGTGCTTCCCTTGGTGGATTTGCAGTTGCTCTCAGTACATGGCCGGTCTGGGTGATCAATGTAGTTCTTGTAACAATGAACAACACCCTTTCTGCCATTTATGATAGGGGTCTTATAGGGACTTTTCATGATCGGTAGGGTGTTATGAATTAGTTATACCTTATAAAGTCCTATTCTGATTAAAAGGTGCTATAATGATGTTGACTGGTATTTGTAGGTGTGAGCCATTCTCCACGTACCCACGCTCTTATGATTTGTTACATGCCAACAATCTTCTCTCTCACTATAAAGGCAGTGATGAAGGTTGTTTGCTTGAGGATATGATGCTGGAAATAGATCGTATCCTTCGACCTCATGTAACATATTTCTTTCAGAATTTGATGCTTGTGAGGCTACAAAATGTCACTCAATTTATAATATTTTGTTGCTCGTTGTCATGGTCCTCGCAGTAGATTCTCTCTTTGGTCTGTAAAAATCCAAAAGATCTACTAAGTTAGTTACATCAGAGAGATTATTCCAAGTAAAAAGGTTTAGTAAACATCTAGACTTAAAATGTGTATGTGGAGTTAGAAGTTCCTTCAAAACATCTAGAGTTCTAGGCTCATTTGAGCTGATAATATTTGGATGAAATCGACTGGTTGTTCTTATCCACGATCATTCAGACACTGGTAATCTGCAATCTGGAACTCAATAAATCTGCAAACTGGAACTGTAATCTACAATCTGCAATCTGGAATTAATCTGGAACTGTAATCTGCAATTTGCAATTATTTGCCTCAGAATCTGCAAAGTGAACTCAAAAAATCTGTAGTCTGCAATATGGAATTGCTGCAATTTGGAACTTCTTACCTCTTCTATAACTGCTGCAATCTGATTTTGTTGTACATTTTAAATGTGTAGGGAAATGGAGGTGATCAAATTTGAAGAGTCGCCACAAGTCGATTTGATCTCATTGAAGTAGATGCTGAAGAGTTTTTGAACTATTGTAAAAGTTAGAATACATTATGTTGAATTTTGTGAAATATATTCATTGCTAGAATATATTGAACTATTGTAAGAGTACTTTTTGAACTATTATGTACACATATTTAGAATATTGCTTTATAAGTATGTGTATGTACGCAAGACATACTATCTTTTGAAGTTTATTGTAAATCTATATGTTTGAATTACTTATTAGCCAATTTAATGCTTGAGATTATTTATTGCAAAACAAAATCGGTATTTTTTAACTAGAAATTGTGGCATATAAATATTTTATAGCCAAAATAGTATTACCACACTTAAAAGTGTAGCCATAGGGCTGTAAATTGTGGTATGCACATGGGCAAGGACTACACTTCAAAGTGTTGTCATACACTAGATAGAAAAGGCAACACTTTAAAATCGTAGTCATACATTAGATAGAAAAGGCAACACCTTAAAATCGTGGGCAATAAGGAAGAAAAGGCCACGCTCAAAAGTGTAGTTGTATGAGATAGAAATGTTACTATATGAGGTACATCAAAGTGTGTCCAATTTGCCTTTTAGGCTACACTTTTAAGCGTAGCTGATAAGGTTAAACTCTAAGGTTACGCTTCTTTCGGCCACCCCTGGAAAAGCGTTGCTTAAAGTCCAAAAGTGTAGCCTTTATCAAAGGCCACACTTTTTTGCTAGTTTAGGCTACACTTTACTAGGGTGGCTGTAGGCCTAAAATGTTGTAGTGACGTATTTACAAAATTGCTGTAAATTTAGAGTGACACTAGGATTAGACTACTTATATCGACTAGGCTGCTACTTCTAGTTGAAGTCGATTAGGATTAGATTACGATTAGAATTATATTATAATTAAGATTATATTACGACTAGGATTAGATTATTTATAACTGCATTATTATTACTATAGTAGTTATAGGTATTGTACTAGGACTCAAAGTATAGTTAACTTAAGACTCTACAATTCTCTCCCTATTTAAGGAGTATGTACTTAACAATTTTAATCATCAATACAATCCTTAATTTCTCTAATCCTAGACATAATATTTCTACATGGTATCAATGCATAAAATCTCTTCTTCTCTTTGAGTATTGATAAAAAGAAAGAGAACGAAAACCACACGTTAAATTACAATGACCACTTCTACCAACACTATGTCGACCTCCTCACTTCACAAACTCATTGCCGCTTGCTCCATTAAACTTAAGCCAACAAACTACCTCATATGGATGACTCAAATATCTCAATTGATTCAAGTGATGAAACTAACATATCTCATCTATGAACCAAGTAACAATAGTTGTTCCACTGAAAATAATGATGGGAGAGTTGTAGCGGTTAAAAAGGATGCAAAAGATAGTGGCAACATTGATGATGGAAAGGAGAAAGATGTGCTGCTAAGGAGTTGGATCTCAGGCACCTTGACTGAAGAAAGCAAGTTCCTAATTGTGGGCTGCTCAACTGCCAAGGAGATGTGGGAATGCTTGGAAAAAACTTATATTCAAGCAACAAAAGATAAAAAAAATTCAGCGTAATCAACTACTACAGCTTGTTGGGCGAGGAACCAAAGAGATTTATGAATACATCAAGGAATTCAAAGGCATATGTGATGGTCCTGCAGCCATTCACACACATGTGGATGAAGATAGCAAAGTAATGAATTTTGCTAGAGGTTTAGGTCTCAAATACAAGACCTTCAGGACTGTCATGTTAGGTAAGACACCATATTCCATCCTTAATCAATTTGTTAATGCTCTAACAGGTTCTGATATAAGGGAAAATGAAGAAGAGGTACCACAACAAAACCACAACATGGTATTATCTGCTCAAACAGGCAGGGGAAGAGGAAATAACAACATTAACTCTAGAGAAACAGGTTTCAAGCCTGTTGGACAGGGAACAGATTCTCATAACAGTCAATATGGACCAGGTTCTCCGAACAATAAAAGTTTCCAAAGTGAAATTAAGGAAAGGAATAATACTGAGTCATGTCAAAAATATGTGGTAGGAATAATCATACTACTCTTACGTGTTTTTACTAGTGGGACTACTCGTATCAATTTGCAGATGAACTATCACAAACAATGACTAGACATCACATTCAACCGAAGCATTGACAAAACAAGTTTTTTTTTGGTTATTTGAAGCAAGCTAGGAGTAACCGTTCCTCTACTCTTTATATTTAGGGGAAGTGTTGAAGATGAAGGAAGTTGATGATTGGAACATGTCAAAGGAACAAGTCCAACAAAGTTGACTGACGTGTTTACAACACACGTGTTTACAAAGCTGGTGTAGATTTAGAGTAACACTATGATTAGACTACTTATCGAATAGGCTGCTCCTTCTAGCTGAAGTCGATTAGGATTAGATTACGAATAGAATTAAATTATGATTATGATTATATTACGACTAGGATTAGATTATTTATAATTGCATTATTATTATTATAGTTGTAATAGGTATTGTAGTAGGACTCTAAGTATAGCTAACTTAAGACTCTACAATTCTCTCCCTATATAAGGAATATGTACGTAACAATTTTAATCATCAATACAATCCTTGATTTCTCTAATCCTAGACGTAATATTTCTACATGGTATCAAAGCATAAAAGCTCTTCTTCTCTTTGATTATTGATAAAAAAAAGAGAAAGAAAACCACACGTTAAATTGCAATGACCACTTCTACCAACACTATGTCGACTTTCTCACTTCACCAACTCATTGTCGCTTGCTCCATTAAACTTAAGTCAACAAACTACCTCATATGGACAAAAATATCTCAATTGATTCAAGTGATGAAACTAACAGATCTCATCTATGAACCAAGTAACAGTAGTTGTTCCACTGGAAATAATGATGGGAGAGTTGTAGCAGTTAAAAAAGATGCAAAAGAGAGTGGAAAAATTGATAATGGAAAGGAGAAAGATGTGTTTCTAAGGAGTTGGATCTGAGGAACCTTGACCGAAGAAAGAAAGTTCATAATTGTGGGCTGCTCAACTACTAAGGAGATGTGGGAATACATGGAAAGTTAAAAAAAATTCAGCTTAAGAACTACTACAACTTGTTGGGCTAGGAATAAAAAAGATTGATGAATACATCAAGGAATTCAAAGGCATATGTGATGGTCTTGCAGCCATTCACAAACTTCTGGATGAAGATAGCAAAGTAATCAATTTTGCTAGAGGTTTAGGTCTCAAATACAAGACCTTCAGGACTGTCATGTTATGTAAGACACCATATTCCATCCTTAATCAATTTGTTAATGCTCTCACAGGTTTTGATATAAGGGAAAATAAAGAAGAGGTACCACAACAAAACCACAACATGGTATTATCTACTCAGAAAGGCAGGGGGAAATGAAACAACAATATTAACTCTAGAGAAACAGGTTTCAAGCCTGCTGGATAGGGAACACATTCTTAGAACAGTCAATATGGACCAGGTTCTCCGAACAATAAAAGTTTCCAAAGTGAAAATAAGGAGAGGAATAATACTAAATCATGTAAAAAATATGTGGTAGGAATAATCATAATACTCAAGTGTTTTTACTGGTGGGACTACTCGTATCAATCTGATGAACTATCACAAGCAATGACTAGACATCACATTCATACCAAAGCATTGACAAAACATGTTTTTTCTGGGTATTTAATTGATGGTTTGTGGGCATTGGGTTGATCTGAGTTTAGCTCGAGAGAGTACATCCTAAACCCAATTTCACACATTTAGCTCGAGAGAGTAAATGGATAAAGGTGTGGGTTGCTCTTAATTTTTTATGCTTTTTTATGTTCGAAAGAAATTTCCTGATTTGGGGTAGTTGTTCGAGAGAAAACTACCTCCCTTATAGTCTAGCCTACTCACTAATATTTAGCTATTTACTAATAGTTGTAGCTACCCATATGCCTACGTTTGATATGCCTCCGACTACCACGGGAGATGAGCCTATGGATGATGTGGCTGCTGTTGAGTCAGAGGCGGAGACAGATGAGGAGTAGCTTGATGCTCAGGAGGCGACCATCTATGAAGACCTGCCAAATTTAGAGGAGACGATAGTGCATTCAGTCATTCAGACATCGCTGACATATACTTCCATGGAAGGCTCTAGTGAAGCAGGTGTTGCTGTTACCCCGGGAACTGATGCTCGAGACCAGAGTATGACACCGGCATTGATGCCCCGACAGACAGAGTGACTAATTAGACAGGATCATTATTTACCTCCCTCTCTGTTGTTTTTCTTGATTTTTGTTGTTTTAGTTGCATTTGAGGACAACTGCTTTCCTTTTGTGGGTGGGGTGAGGTATTTTCATACCGACCTCTTGTGATTATATTTTGTGTATATACATTGGGTTTGTGTTTTAATTGTGTGATGATTCTATCTTATGGATATTTGAGTTTGTGGCTCCTTGTTTTGAATGGAAACGGTTTTTGACCTATTTTGAAAAATTTGTGCCACCTCATTTGTGTATGATTGTGGTTGTTCTTATGCAAATTTGAGTATCGATTATGATGAATATCGATTACTTAAATAGTGCTCTTAATTGAGCTAAATGAATGCGCCGCTATGATGAGGCCAAATGAAGTTGCATAGACAATATGTGGACTTTTTGCATCTCGTTGTGACTAGTCAGTTATCGAATAGAGTCTCTTGTGATGAACATTGCACACTAGATCGAATGAGTCTCGTTTGATATTGGTGTCAATGCCTTGTGTGATGAGCTTACCTTGAATACTGTGTGGTGACACCTAGAATTTTCCCCGTTGGTCCGGTTGACTATGTTATGCAAGCACTTGAAATGATCTTAGGCAGCAATCTTAAAGAGTGAAACAATTTGACAATATACCTCTTTTTGTGGCCAACCTTGTGAGATGTGTGAACCTTGCTTGAATCCTTTTTGAACCTTATCCTTTTCTTGTAAGAAACTTGAACAATTGTGACCTCTTTTTATCCATTCACCCATAACTCTCATGAAGTGTGGTTTGTTTGAATAGCCAACTTAGGCCAACAACCTAAGTTAGGGGTGTGGTGAAAAAAGAAGGTACATAAAGAAGTGTGAAAAATCCCCCCTTAAGCTATGATTTTGAAAAAGATGGAACCCCTCCATATAAATAAAAAGAGAGAAGAAAACTAAAAAAAAAGAATGAAAAAGTTGTGAAATAAAGTAGTGAAAGTTGAAAAAGAAATGGGGTGTCTGGTAGTCCATTGGAAGTTGAATAATGGGGTGAATTATGAGCATGATTAAAATGTTAAAGAAAAGGAAGAAAATGATGTTCATACCACATTTCACGAGGGTAGCAGTCATTGAGCCTAAATGACCATACCTTTACACTAAGCTTCGTTACAAGCCTTGAAAAGACCGTTGTGATCTTGAGTGAGCTGAAGCGAATGTTGATTGAAAAATAAGGACAAACCTATGTGTGAAATCATGCATGTGTGAATCTTTGTGAGTGTGAGAGTCGTATGTGATTCCGAATCTATAAATTGTTGAAGAACTTTGTGTAAATAAGGAATCATCTTTGTTGTGAGGCAATTGAGGACCTTTGTTGAACTTGAACTTGCATATGAAATGAGTATTGTGAACTTGAGCATCTTTGGTAATGGTGAGTCACAATTTGAATCTTTGAGTGCACAATTGGTCATTGCATGATTAGTTGAGTCTTTTTTTGTCCATTCATGTTGAGTCTTGTGTAGCACTGTTTGAGACATCATTTTTGAACTGCTAAACTTGAGTTTTACTTGAGAACAAGCAAAAGTTTAAGTTGGGGTTGTTGATGGAGGAACAAAGGAAGGACACTAAAATGCAAAAAAGGAACAAAATAAATTGAAGAAAGACAAGTCTGGTGATCGCCAAGAGCGTTTAGCGAATCGCCGAATGGCCAGTTCCATTGCCTAAAGTTCTTGTGTGCCAGCCCTGAGGGAAGAAACCAAGTCGGTGACAAGAAGGAGCAATCGGTGCATCGCCGAGCAGTTCCGCGAAGCAGTGATGGATCTCCTAAAGTTACAGAACCCAAGGATGCTGAATGACAAGGAAAAAAGACGATGAAAGAGATCAAAGGGGGGCTCGCCAAGTGGTTCGGAGAGCCCGACTTACTTCGCCGAATGCCTATTTGTATCACATTTTTGGCGACTATAATTAAGATTTTGAACATGTAGTCTAGTATCTTTTGATGATCTTTTCATAATCTTTACATCTTTTAGGCATCTTTCTACCATTTTTAGAGAGTTTTCCTGAGCTTTGAAGGATTGGAGAAGTTCACTTTTAAGAATTTGAAAGTGGGTTTCTAAGATTCATCAAATTGGAGCATTGTAAAGACGAAATCACTCTTACCCAATTGATGGATAATCAATTTGGTAACTGTTTTTACCTTTTTATAATGTTTAGCTATCACCCCAATTCGTGGGGTGTGATCATGTGATTATGGGCTGAATTAGTTTATGGGTATTGCTAATTGTTAGTTTAAATGCTATTTAAAAGTGAGTTTAATCATTAATTGTGGTTTAATTCAAGAATTGTAGTTGCAAATGCAGTTCTATATTTGCATTCTTGGCTTGCTCGAGAGAGACGTTTTAGAACTAAGGTTTTTGATTGATGGTTTGTGGGTATTGGGTTGATCTGTGCTTAGCTCGAGAGAGTAATTCCTAAACCCAATCCCACATATTTAGCTCGAGAGAATGAATGGATTAAGGTGTGGGCTGCTCTTAATTTTTATGCTTTTTGATGTTCGAATGAAATCCCTGATTCGGGGTAGTTGTTCGAGAGAAAACTACTTCCCTTATAGTCTAACCTACTCATTAATATTTAGCTATTTACTAATAGTTGCAATTACCTATGCCTATATTTGCCTATAATCGATCACATCCCAAGAATCCGTCTCCCTATTGTTAGTTCGAAGTGTTTGTAACTGCTTTTAGTTGATAATTAAAATCAAAAAACCCCATTTGACATTCATGTCACCCCTTTTACTTGATTATGTCTTTAATCGATAATTTCTATTCTTATTGCTGATTAGACCACATTTGTACTTTCTAATTGAATTTAAAACACTTACCGCTACTGTGGGATTTGACCCCAACTCATTTAGTTGAGTTTTATACTGGTTTACGATCGTTGAACACCTAAAATTGGATGAGACGTGCTTGGAACGTTAAATCAAGTCACACTAGGATTAGACTACTTATATCGACTAGGCTTCTACTTCTAGCTGAAGTCGATTAGGATTAGATTATGACTAGAATTATATTATGATTAGGATTGTATTACAACCAATACAACATTTTAGGCTTTCAGCCACACTTGTAAAGTGTGGTCTAAACTAGCAAAAAGTGTGGCCTTTAATAAAAGGCAACACTTTTTTGGGGGTGGCCTAAAAAGGCGTAACCTTTGACCTTAGGCTACACTTTTCAAGTGTTAACGTAGAAGCCACGCTTTGTAGCATCTCATTGGCAACACTTTTATTTGATAAAACTACACTTTCTAGCGTGGCCTTTGCTTTGTTATTCACGACACTTTAAAAGTGTAGCTTTTTATACCTCTTCAACAACAACACTTTTAAAGTGTAGCCTTTTCAAATGTACATACTACATTTTATAATCAATAAGCCACACAATTGGCATCCCTCTAGCCACACTTTTAAAGTGCGGCAACGTTTTTTAGAATTTTTATAGCCCCAATTTCTAATTGAAAAATAATAATTTTGGTTTGAATAGATTCACTAATCACATAAGTGTATAATATAAATGATCTCAAACATCAAATTAGCTAATAAATAGTTCAATATATTGATTTACAATAAACTTCGAAAAACATGTCTTGTACTACATACTTAAAAAGGAATATTTTAAAGAGGTGTACTAGCAATAAATTTCACAATGTATTCAAACATATATAATAGTAGTTCAAAAACAATATCGTTCACTCCAATATATTGAGTTGACCTGGGGCCATTTTCAAATTTAATCACCTGCATTTTCATACACATTCAAAAGAAAATTAAATGTTAGAAAAAAATTCATACTCGACACTAGTAATGGTTAATCATCCTATGAGAGCATTGAAAAAGGAGGAACAAGATGAATCATGATGGAAGAATCAATTTTTATAGCCTAGTACATCATGTAAATATCAACATATGGCAGTTGGTTAAAACCAAGGGAAAAGGGTAAAAAATGCCCTTAAACTATGAAGAAAGGAACAAAAATGCCCTTCGTTTATAATTTGGCTAAAAAATGCCCTTGACGTCAATACTTTGATTCAAAAATGCCCTTGCAGTCAATACTTTGGTTCAAAAATGCCCTTGCAGTCAATACTTTGGTCCAGAAATTCCCCTATAGTTACTAAATTGGTCAAAAATGTCCTTTTCTGAATAAGTATATTATTTTTTTCTTTTTAAACACATTTTCTTCTTAATTAAATTATTATATAAGAACCATGTTCTTGTTTTCTTTCTTTTAAAATCACTTTAAAAAATAAAAATGTAGGAAATATTTTTTTTCTTGTTAATCTCA
>JAJOOS010000635.1:0-51049 GCA_029582725.1 Solanum chiquidenum | reverse complement strand
TGTTGACACCCAATTTTGGACCTCTACAATATAAATTAATCATCGAGCTTCTTAAAATTCCAAACTATTTGAAATAATTGACTTTATAAAATTCAAATTATTTTCAAGTTAGTTTTATGTAATTTTGTCACTTTTTGAATTTTTAAAAAAATATATATATATATATAGCATTAAGCATTTAGCATATTGTATAAATATTCGAAAATCATCTCAAAAGGATTTTATTTTAATTAAATATTTGGTTAATTAGTTTAGTTATATAATAGTTTATATTTTTAAATCGTTCGATTTGTAATTAAGTTAATTATTTCCTTTCGTTGAGTTTAAGAAGTTCCTTAATTAATTTTATTTAAATTCATCTTAGACTTTAGCCGAATTGGCAAATTAAATTCAATTCGGCTATATTGTGAATTCTATGTGGTTATAATTGCAATTCATTTAGCCAATTTGTATTTACAAGATCCAACCCTTTCTATCACAAATTTTCACTACCATTTTTCCCCACCCTAGGCCATTTGGGACAAGACCATTCTTGGGCCATTTTCTCCCAGCAACCAGCAGCCCAATAACATGCAGAAATTCCCTTAACCCAGCCCATTCCATTCAACAATAACATCAGCCATACAATTCCAAATCCAAAGAAACCCACTCTAACATTACATATGCACAACAACAATATCAACCGACCCACCCCTGCGTCCTCCTCTTCTTCCTTCGAAACCCAGAAACGGACAGCAAACCCGACGCCCAAACCAGCCCAGAAAATCGACCCGAATCAAGCAGCAGTACACAACGTTAGCATCCAACTCCAACGTCCCTATCCCCATTAATGTGGCAACAGCACGCGGCTGGACCCTTTCCTCTTTCGGAATGGGGCGAAAATCTCAAGAAAAGTTGTTTATCCCGAATTGTGAAAGATTTTTGTGAATTCAAATTTTGAATTGGTCCTTGTTGCTGTCCGAATTTGAGCCTCTTCCCTCCAAAACTCGAAACCCTAATGGTTCCCTTCTATATATATTTGCTTTTGTTCACTGTGGAGGGGGGACGATTTTTGTGAGAATAAGGGGAGTTGGAATTATTGAGCTGAAAATAGAGAGTAATCTAAATAAAAAGCGGCTTGAAAACAAAGGCCTCTCGGATTCTAGTTTCAAAAAGCTAGTCGTTCGTGCGAGTTCAGAATTTCCGCTCGTATCTTCGTCCGTGGTTTCGTGGTGGAAAGATCGTTTCTGCTTGCTGCTGTCCCAAGTTTGCTGCACTAAAGAAGGTAACACTCTTCCATCTACCATACTCTCTCCGACTTCGCTGTTTCAATAGGGCGTCATTTGAAATCTTGCTATCTTAACGTATTGAATTTGTTCTTAAGGACATCTTGATTCGGTTCCATACTGATTCAAAGATGGACATTTTGTTGAGTTTGTCAATTCTCTGTTTAGGTGTGCAAGTTTGCTCGTTTCGCTATTCTTCGTCTTGGATGTGCATATGTAAATGTTGAAATGTCCTAAGCAGAGTTCCTCTTGCGATTTCAGTATAGCCAACTTGGTTTGAGTCTTGATTTAAGTCGAGCTTTGTTCCCGTTGCGAGTTCATGACTTGGTCTATAACTTGAGTGTTGATTGATTTTTATTATGTGTTTCGTTGCTTTGTTCAAATTTTGGCCACTTTTATTTCCATTTTTATAATTTTTAATTACTATTGTAATTTTTATTTTTTATTTTTTTAGCAGACTTTATTTTCCTTATTTGTTTTACTGTCTTGATGTGCTTCTGTTCATGTCCTATTTAGTGAAATTAATATTAGTCTCTTTTAGTTTTGTCTTGAAGAATTATCTTAGGTGTATTAGTCTCTGGTGCTAAAAAATATATTACAGTTGCCGCTTTATATTTTTTATTTGATTAATTTTATTTTTTATTTTTTATTTTTTATATTTATGTTGTTGTTCGAATGAATACACTAGTATAGGTTTAGTTTGTTTTATTTGATGAATGTGTTCCATCATAATTTGCTATAAGTTTACAGTTGCCGCTTTATGCTTTTTTTTGTTTGTTTGATTAATTTTACTATTATGTTGTTATTTGAATGAATAGACTAGTATATCTTTAGTTAGTTTTATTTTGATAAATGTGTTCCATTGTAATTTCCAACTCGTTTCGGTTAATTATTTGGTTGCACTTTGATTATATTGTCGACCACATGTTTGCTTTAGCTATACAAATTATGAAATTTCGGTATGAATGATGTTAATTTGATTTTTCTCCTAATCCCTCTACTAGTTGTCATGGTTGTTGAGTGTATTCATTGAATGTGTCTACCTATCTATGACTACTCATAAATAGAATCAATCTTACTTGAGAAATATTTTAGTACATATTACCAATTTTGATTTTGCATTATAAGGTTAAAACTTAAAAAAATAGTGTTTATTTTGAAGTCTTTCAAGTCATACTAATTGTTTCTTTCCCGTTTTGATGCATGAACCCTTGTGATGAGCCCGATGGAACTCTTTCCTTCCACTTGCATCTCCAATGGGCCATTTAGGCCCGAAACTCTTCTCGAATTGTCCCCTTCGATGTCAAGTTCGAAATCACAAGTTTATACATGGAAAACAGGGGCTGGAAATCGAAAATATGCCCTGGAAAGCTAAAATCAGGCTGAAAAACGGCCTGTATACACTGATATACCCATCATATACATTGGTATACATCCGGAAAATATAGAATACAGGGTCAAATACGGGAAAGCAGGCAAGAAATGCAGAATATACAGAGTCCTAATAAAAATACAGGTTTCGGAAGGCCCAAAACGGGTTGGATACGGCTCGTATACGGCGGTATACATAAAAATGTATACGCAGATTTTCTAAAGGGAGAATAGGCCCAAAAGCCTTAAGCCATTTTCAGCAGGCCCAAATGGCACGAAAATGGGCCAAAGCCCAATGAATTATTACTCCATTTTGTATTTTTTTGCAGATTTGGAAATTTTGGGCAAAAGCCCAAATTCAATATATCCTTCTTAATTTATTTGTGTGTCTATTTGTTGATTGATTAACATTTTATTTATTTTTTATGGTTGAATTTAATTAATTCTCAAAGATAGTCATTTCACTATTTTTATATATATTTAAATTAAAGTATATATATATATTTTATTACTTACCTCTTACTTTATTATTTGTCTCGTCACTTAAATTATTCCCCTTTAGAAAATTTGTCCCTTGGTTCATTTCCCCTTAAGATAATTAAATGACAATAATAAAAATAAAGTGATAATAGTAATAATAAATAAGTTAAAATAAATTAGTTCTTTTACTAAGTTAAAGTTTCAAAAAAAAAATAGTTAATATAAATTAGTTCTTTTACTTAGTTAAAATTTCAAAATTAGTTAAAATAAATGAGTTATTTTACTTATTTAAAATTTCAAAATTAGTCAAAATCGTGATGAGTTCCTTTACTAAGTTAAAATTTTAAAAATAAAAATTAGTCAAAGTCATTTTAGTCAAATCGCCGGTCAACCGCAAGTTAGCAGGCATTCCGAGGGCCTAACACCTTCTCGAAATGTACATTGAACTTCGAACCCCTTTTATTTTCAATTGATTTTATCTGTTTAAGTCTTTTGAAAACTTTACAATTTTTCTTGATTTTTACTAAAAAAATTAAGTGGCGACTCTGTTCTTTTGGAAATTCGATTTCTCTTAAACCATAAGTTTAATCGATTTTTCGAAACTCAGTCATTTTTCTTTCACATATCTTTTTTTAATAAAACAGGATGCAGTGCTGAATCACGAACCACCAGCACGGTTCGTGGTCTGACCTACGGTGCATGGATGGCAACCGTGGGTTGCACCTGCAACTTCTCAAAATCTGTATTTTTGGTCTGTTTCGGATACGGGGTGTTACAATCACCATAGACTCTCTCTGCTAGAATGGACTCCCCAACAGGTGTAGAAACACTGAATGGTTCACTAAGTTGCTCAGGAATAACATCAAAATTCATAGCAACATAAGGAGTTACAAAAGATAAACTCGCTCCTGGATCTAGCAAAGCATAAACAGTAAGGTCAAAGACTTGGATCATACCAATGACAACATCTGGCGAATCCTCTTGCTCTTGGCGACTGTTGATAGCACATAAACAGTTTGTTCCTCCGCCAGTTTCGAAAGTAGCCCCTATAGGTGCAGCTCTTTCTGGTGGAGCAACTGAAGCAGACTGGGCTCTATTGCCCCCATTACCATTACCTTGCCTGTTCTTTGAACACTCTCGTATGAAATGCCCATTCTGACCACACTTGAAACAACCAGTGGATCCATCACGACACATCCCTGGGTGTTTCCTACCACACTTAGCACATGCATGAGGCATACTACCCCTTTGTGCCATACTGCCTTGAGAATAAGCAGGTTTAGCTCTGAAACTCTGGGAATTCTGACTATTGTACTCACATTTATTCTTAGGTACAGGTGCACTAGCAGATGGTGGGGCAGGTCCCTTCTGTTTTTGTTGGAAGGAAGACCAGTTTGCACTACTCTATTGTTGCATGAACTCGTTCCCTGATGTCTTTGCCCTCATATTCTTAAACTCTTCTCTATCCTTCAACTTATCTTTCTCAACTTGTTGCACATGGATCATTAGCCTTGTTATGTCCATATCCCCTATCAACATAGCTGTCTTTCCTTCCTTGCTTGACTGAAGAGACAACCCAGCAATAATTAAACTCATCCTGCTCCTCATGTCAGCAACCATCTCTGGAGCATAGAGGGAAAGTTGTGTGAACTTCAGACTATACTCATAAACACTCATAGACTCCGGATTAAGGGTGAGAAACTCTCTTATCTTTGCCTCTCGCAACTCACAGGGAAAGAAACGCCCCATGAGAGCACTCTCAAACACAGCCCAACTCACTATTGATGCATCCTCAGCCTATTCTTTTTCTATTAGTTGAACTAGATTCTAGCGACACCTTTCATTTGGTATGCAGCTAGTTCCACCCTTTCAGCATCAACAACATGCATAATCTCAAAAACTTTCTGAAGCTCTTCAACAAAGTTCTCCGGATCCTCTGTGACACTTGAACCTGTGAAGTTTGGTGGGTTCATCCTTAAAAACTCACGGATCCTTGAAGTATCAGTCACTTCCGGTCGATTATCTCTCTATCTAACTTGATGGGTCGCAACTTGACTTAACATTTGAATAGCTTCACGGAATTCAGCATTGGTGACCTCTCATTAGGGATGCATTTCTGGTCCATTAGGTAACTCTTGCTCTTCAACATTTCTCCTAGTTGGACGACCTCTGACTGCTCTTTGTGGAGGAATAATTATCTGAAAACATGCGCAAGCACGAATTAGAAGGAAATTTTTTAAAGATCAAACTCTAACGCACGAAATGAGTATGAAAGAAGTGAAGGAATTCCTAAATGTTGCAGCCTTCTAATTATAGATGTGGTGTGCTTCACACCGATAACCAAGACTCTACAGACACGGCTTCATAGACTCCCTAGGACTCTTGAACTCTGTGCAATGATACCAAGTTTGTCACTCCCCGAGCCTACACCCTTGACGTGGCCGGCACTCGAGAACCATTGTTGGCCCTAAGCGAACCCTTGGCCTGACTTACCTACTCAACAGAAGACTTAAAGCATTAAGAAAAGGATTCAAATGCTAACTAACTCAACTGTCTGGAACTGAAATCAAAATGTTTTAAAAATAAACATTTAACTTAGCCACAATGGCAACTCAAATCTGAACATAAGCCAATAACAAGTTAAAGACAAATGAACTAACTGACTGTCTATTTATGAAGCCTCTAAACAACTGAGATGCATGTAGGGACAGGCCCACGACATCCTAATGAACTAAAGCTAATATTGAAAGCAATGAAAATGGATCCTCCAATAAGCAAAGAGGCTTACCACAAGACTTTGAACTGCTCACTGGATCAACGGTGTGCTGGATGTTGATCCTGGTTACCTGCGTCTACATCATAATACGATGTAGGCCAACTGGCATCAGTACATTGAATGTACGAGTGTGCGAGTTGGAATGCTAAACACAACATAGGCTTGGAAAGAAACTGAAGAACTTACATGGCTCAACTCAACTCAACATAACTGAACTCATTTCAATATAAAGCAATTTAAAATAAGTGCAATATAAAGTAAAGCTATTTAAAACATGATGTCAACTCTGTGTGTATGCAAAGATACGTATAACTCTGAGATGTACGTAAAAATACAAAATAAATTGATGTATATAAAAATACAAAATATTGTTGTGGGAGTTTCTCTAACCGACAACCATCACTTAAGAGCTATAGTGATGATACAGCGTCTTTAGCCCCACGCTGCCACCGCCATCCTATACCTTATCGGGGTATAGAACCTGAACTACTAAGTGGATCCACTAGTATATGCTAAAAAGCACTAAGGGTTCATCTAAAAAATATGATACTTTTCTACCCATGATGGATACATGGTTTATGAGGGCTGGGGATTCTCTGAATGCTCCCCCTTATTGATGCTCAATACTACTCCCAAAATATGATACTAGCTCTTTATGTTTAAAAACATACTTCTTCTGTGATTTGAGATTAGTGCTCAAAAACTTAGCTCAAAGGCTATCTTGAAAATCAAAGTTTCCCCTCTTGCTTAATTATGAAAGCATTTACTCTTTTCTGAAAACTAGCCCGAAGGCTCTTTGGAAATCTCAATTTCCGTTCTTATTTAAAGGTGAAAATATTTTTAAATCTCTTTGGGAATTCTTAGTCCTCATATACTTTTGAAGAAAAGAACTTCAATTTTAACTCTTTACTCAACTCAATTAAGTCTTTAAACAAGGTTAAAACGTTTGTAAAAGACTTTTTGGAAAACTTTAAGAATTATTTCTCTTGACTTCTCTTGACTTTGATCTTAACTACTCTTGACTTGACTCTTAACTGGTCCTTGAATTGAATTATGGATTCAAGAAATGTGATTTGTGATTGGAAAGATCTCATGTTGTTTAGGAATGATTTTAGATAGCTAAACAAGAGAAAAAACCAAAATCTCAATACTTGAGGGTGGGTCCGCGACGCGGAGAAACATTTAAATTTTGATTTCAAAAATAAATTTTGAGGCAGAACACTCCGTGACGGCTCTGCGATGCAAAACGAATTTCCCAGATCTGGGGAACCAGCTCCGTAACGCGCCACCACTGCCCAGAATTTTCCGATCAAATATCTTCTTCGTTTTTCAACTCTAAACACTCTAAACTCCATAGGTTCTTTACCCAAATACTTATAATCTATTATACTCTCAATATACATCAGATTCTACTAGAAAAACACTACTAAAAGGATGAATCAACCTCAAGAAACTCCAATCAACAAAACCGACGAGAATTCAAACGAAAATTTATCAAGAACTCAAGGATTTACTTCAAATTTAATAAATTCGCTGAAATTGAATCATGATTGGCGCGTGGGTGAACTAACTCAACGCTATGTGATCTCACATACCTTTTAGGGATCACCCCCAATGAAATCCACACGCAAAGCTCCAAGAAATCGACGAATCTTGAACGTTCTTGCTTCCTCTTCTCCTTTCTCCTCTTTTCTCCTCTTCTTTTCTCTTCTCTCAAAATCCTAACTCTTTTTCCAAAAGCGTAAACTAACTAAGTTCAGTTTAGACCCCTAAGTAATTACCAAAAATGAATTAAAATAAAAAGGTAAGGAAAAGACCAAAACACCCTTTAAAAATCCGAATTGGACATTTCCTTATTTGAACAGCCCAACTTCCAAAGGGCAAAACTTACTCATACGAACTCGGAATCACGCAAACTTAGCGGTGTTGGAAAGATCATTCCAAGATCTTTCCAACCATATTTGGAATTATACCTAACTCATCTTGATCTAGGAGTTATGGCCGTTTGAAGTTGACCAAAACTCAACTTTTCTTAACTTAAATAAATTTCCAGATTTTCATTCTTTCCAAAAATGACTATTTCTAATTCCTTGCTTCCTCCTAGTTATTTCAAATTGTGAGATGTTACACGGGGTGCGTATCAGATTCGGTCAATCCCATGCGGATACTTTGACCAGAGTCGAGAAATTTTTTGGGAAAGACAGAGTGGACAAATTTTGGGAGCGAGTGACCTCGGCTGTATTTTGGCAGAGATGATTCAAACGTCGGCTGCATTTTGGCAGAGAGGAAGTAGGTGACCTAGGGTTGAAGTTTTGGTGTATTTCGTAGAGGTTGTGGAGTGTGAGATGAAATAGAATATATGAAACTAGGGTTTTTTAGAGATTTATATGGGCCTGCATGTTGCAACAAAACTAGTTCAACATTTGGGCCTAACCACTTCTAATGACATTTTACCTTTCATGGACCTACTGTTTGTATAATCAGTGTTGTGGACTTTGTTGGACTATTGTGTAGTGTAAATATCCCTTAGTGACTTGGAAAAATCAAATTTTAATATTATCATTTACACATAACTATTTTAGCTTCATAATTGGTTAGCAGATAAGACATTTAGAGAATCCCACATACACCCGTTGGCATTTTTGAAGAGTCCGAGCAACATACATTATAGGGGATCAAGCTACTAAGTCACACTATGAAAGTTTGGGATTGAATGGTGGAGATGAAAGTGAGGAGTGTTTCTATCTCTAAGAACCAATTTGGATTCAAGTTGGGACGTTAAACAACGGAAGTCATTCATCTTGTAAGGAGACTGTGGAGCAGTATAGGGAGAGGAATGACTTACACATGGTGTTCATCGACCTAGAAAAGTTATATGGCAAAGTTCAATGGAGGTTTGGAGATGCTTGGCGACTAGAGGTGTAACTGTAAGCTACACTATGGCGGTCAAGGACTTGTGCAATGGTGTCAAGATCTAGGTAAGGACAGTGGTAGGAGACTCAGAGCACTTCCCAGTTGTGATGGGGTTACACCAGGGATCAACTCTTAGCCCATTTTTATTTTTCTTGGTAATGGATGAATTAATGCGATAAATTCAAGGGGAGGTTCCATGGTGTATGTTATTTGCGGTGACATAGTTCTGATTGATTAGACTCGCATCAGAGTTGGGGGAGTTGTGATGGATGTGTGGACATACTAGGAGAGATAGGATTAGAAATGAAGATATCTAAGACAAGGTAAGAGCAGACCCGATGAAGGACAAGATGTGGGAAGCGAGGCGGTAATGATTCGGACATGTGAAGATGTGATTCACATATGCCCCGGTGTGGAGGTAAGAGAGGTTGGCTATAGATGGTTTCAGAAGAGGTAGAGGTAGGCGAGCATGGTGTTGTTTCAGCTTACCGAGGACAAAATCTTAAATAGTAGATTGTGGAGGACACAAATTAGGGTAGAAGGTTTGGTAGTAGAGCGTTCACTCACTTATCCTTCCGTACTAGTGGCCGCAGTATTACTCATGTAGTTTCATGTATTTCAATTATCGTATTATTTTATTGTAGTTAATGTTCCTTTTTGCTTAATGCTTTGTCATGCTTTGTGTAGTCATTTTCTATGGCTTCTTCATGACTTGCAATATTTCTTTTTTCTTGAGCCGAGGTTTTATTATAAACGACCTCTCTACCTCCAAAGGTAGGGGTAAGGTCCGCATACATTCTACCCTCTCCAGATCCCACTTTTGGGATTACATTAGGTATGTTGTTGCTTTTTTTATTGCGTTTGTGTGCTTAACTTCCTTCTATCTCCAATATGTTCTAAAGGATGCTATGGAGCTTGATCAGTTGATAAGTTACTTGATAAACAAGGAAGACTCCAAAGGTGTAGTACTGCTTGGGCACAGTACTGGCTGTCAGGTACGTGTTTTTATCTTTGAATGGATGAGTTTAATTTTTTTATGTGCTTAAGTCATATGCGGTCCCTTAAAGTTGTCCGCATATTTCACTTAAACACTCAATTTAGGCTTGTACCTATTGAACACTTAAATCTTAACAAATTTATACATATTTAACACAAAATGATTGTCAAATAAATGACAAATATGCGTGCATTTCAAACGCTCATACACAGCAAATGGACCAAAGAAGCGATGACACAGGGCAATTGGGATTAATTTTCTTTTAAAATATATTTAAATAATTAAAAAGCAATTTAAGAAAACAAAAAATTATTTTTGAATTAACCCACCCCACCCCCACCGGCCACCCACCCATCTTCTTCTTCTCTGTCGATCTTAACTGTCACTTTCGTGCTTCTTCTTCTTCTCCGTTCCCTTTCCACTGGCCGCTACGCCACAACGCCAGTCAACCTTAGCCTCCACCCTTTTCTTCTACTCCATTGAATTTTATCCCTTTCACCTGCGTCAGTAACCATTATTATCCATCTAAGCTAATTTCTCATTCACCTTTCATTCTATTAGCATCAAAACCTTCTATTCGTTATCTTTATCTTCTTTCTACTAATAATTATTTATAACAATTACAAAAAAAATGGAATATTACAGAAAAAACTAATCAATTGCTTCATCGAAATATTATTTTTATCGAAAACAATGAAACTTTGCTGAAATATTTGAGACTTTAATTAGATTTACATAGAAAAAGAAGAAGGAAAAAGCAGGAGAAGAATTGGAGAGGAAGATGGAGGGGGTGGGATGGGTCGGTGTAAAGAGATGAGAGTAGTTGCAGAGAGAGAGGATGGGGAGAAGACGAATCATTTTTTTTTTTAAATAATTATTATTTCCAATGGTTTCACGTGCTCAAGGACCGTGAAATACACATTGTAAGCATTTTGTGTTCAATAGGAACCATTTTTTAACATATAAGGTGGCCTTCAAACTTGATTTCTGTATCATTTCGAACATGCGCAGTTACTGATAATGACCTAAATTAATTAATATTTAGTTTTAATGGAGCTAAGGTGGCCTTCAAACTTGGTCTCTTTTACAATTTGTGCATGATTCTCTTCCACCGACACCTTTGATACGTTTGGTTACATGCATGCTCACTTATGCAGATTGTGCAAAGCAATGGGTGGTGCTTATACCTCTCCATTTCTTTCAAGTTTGACAAAAAAATGTGCCTTTTCACTATCGGTTTATCTTAACTCAAAAATTTTAATATTGAATCGATTTTGAAACAATTCATCCTCTTTCTTCTACATTAATCCACTTTATTATTCAATAATATAATAATCCACTTGTTGCTTATGCAATAAAATATTTCGAAATTATTATTTTAATGCCATATAAACAAAGACTAAAATGGATTATATGGTTGATAGACCATGATAAAAGTGGACTAAATACTCCTGTATTATTATAATGGAAGAATTCTTTAGTGGGAAGATTGTGGAAAATAAGTTACTATATGTTGTTGTGTGAGGAGATTGTAAGTGGGATGGTGTTAGGTCCATAAATTAGATGTGAAATTGTGGGGAAGATTCATTTTTTACAACTATATAAATTCAATTGAAAACAAAAGTGAAATAAAAAAAGTACTAATTTTTTTCAAGGATGTTATTATTAGACTAATAGAGGATTATGGAAATGAGTAGTGATTAGTGGTCGGTCTTTTTCTCATCACCAAGATAATGTTGTTAAAATAATATAATACGACAGAATTTTAAAAAATGATAATATAGAATAAGATTAGATATTGAATCTATTATTAACACGTGGAATGAAAATTAGGAGGGATAAAAATTTAATTTCCAGCAGAAAATAAAATATTAAAGTATGAAAGATTGTTTTTCCTCTAAATTCTGTCGTGCAAGAAACTTAAGCACCAACTAATATAAATAATAATTGACATGTTGAAAAATTGAATTTGCCTCAGATATCATCGCTAATAAGATCTAAACTATCTACTTGGGTGTGTTCGGTACGTAGGAAAATATTTTTTTCAATTTTTTCATATTTGGTTAGTTAAATTTTTTGAAAAATAAATATTTTAAAAATGAGGAAAATGACTTTTCTAATGAAAGTAGGAAAAATAATCACAAGTGATATTCCACATTGAATCACCTCCCGACAATATCGAACAAGTTTTTTTAAAATGAGGAAAATGTTTTTTTATGAAAAACAATTTCATTCGCACCAAACACTCTACACTTGGTTTGCAACAACTAGGGTTGTTCGTGGGTCGGTTATTTGTTAAAATCAAAATCAAACTAATTTAGTCAATTTTTAAATTATTAAAATCAAATCAAATATAATATACATTAATTGGTTTGGTTGTCATCATACTTTGTTCTGTTATTAGTCATACATGAAAATAAAAAGAAACAAACAGTTAACATTACAGAATAACCAATCACTAAATTTATTGTGAATAAAACTTCAAAATTCACCACTTCTAACCACCATAAAGATTACTTTTTTATGATTCAACATTAAGCTTATGTTTTAGTTTTCCACCTTATAAGTGCGTTTTGGTCATTCGAAGGCATTATAGAATTGATACATTATGTATCACTAATATTACTTTTTCTTTGATAGATAGAAAATATAAACTACTAGTCCATTAATAACAATATAGTATTATTTAGCAAATAGCATTATTAATTTATTACTTGAGCTACCAAACATCAAGCAAATGTCAAAGGTGAATTTATGTGTCCATTTAACAGATCCCAATAACTAAAAGTGGATGAATTATGTGTGATGTGAATAAGTGATTTCTCACCTACAACTACTTCGTTTTGGTGATGACATTGAATGCAAATGTCAAAATTAGTTGGAACGAATTTATGTATGATTGAGATGTGTGCAGTTGATATTATCTCGTGTTCAAGCTTAGAGTATACAATTTTTTTGATAGGAAGTGTTTCTTCATGAATGGGACTTATGCGGTGTGAATTTGAAATAGTCAGGTTTCAATGCGAATATCAATACTGAACGGAAAACCAAAGAAATAAAAAATAGAGTAAATTTTGAGTTTAGCAAACATAATAATCATATTTATATGTTATACTTATAGTTTGCATAATTGCGCTCCATATAAAATTTTATGTTTGCTATGGAGCATCAAATTTGTATAAATCGCAGACAAGCATCTCGTTTGGATAAAAGCACAACGATTGTATATGTACATCAGTTAGATAATTGTATATATGTAACTAGTATGTATATGTATCAATAATTATGTTTGTATATCTGCATAAAATTTAAATTTGTATACAATTGAATCGAAATAAAACATTTGTATATCAAATCTCTCTCTCGCTTTATACAACACAAATTATACATTGTAATTTGTATAATGTGATTGTATAAAGCGAGAAAGAGAGAAAGACAAAAGAGAACTGGTAGGGGAAGATCTGTATTTGTAAAATTATAAATATATAGAACGAAAATATATGTATTTGCATTTGCATTTGCATATACAGTTTTCTCTCGTTTTATACAAATACAAATGCAATTTATACATTTGTGTTTGTATAAAAGTGAGAGAGGCGAGGGAGAGTGGCGAGCGAGATCAGGGAGAGTGGCAAGCGAGAATTCTGGGAAGAGAGGTGAATAGTAAATATTTGCTACAAATTAGAATTAAATGAAACTGTGGTTATAACATTTAATTTGAATTAATAATTTGTTATTTTATATCATTTCTCCTAAAAAAAATACGTATCATTATTTGCATTGCCAAAAATATGTATCATTATTTGCATTGCCAAAAATTCACAAACCACTAGTTACATTGCTTTATCTTTGGCTTTCAAATCTCATCCTTTTTCAGTACCTCTAACGTCAACTTCCAACCAGCTCAATAAATATTTATTTATGTTATGTTAAATTAAGTATGAACTTATCATCATTAAATGATTTAATATAATATAAATATTAATTAAAAAAAGGTCTATATATAAACAAATTATCATATCATTTTAGATTTGTTAAAAAAATTAAATGTGATTTTTTTTCAAACTTGCTCTCTCTTTTTGATGTAGTGTATTGTTTATCCGTAAATTTGTGATCTAGAATAGCAATTGAATTCGTTTATTATAGTTTTAAAACACAAATTATAGTGAAAACAATAAGATTGGTAATGCTAAATTGCTTGTCTAAACTTGATCGAAGTAACGGATAAAAGTAAATTAATAAAATTTCTTTCCTATCGCAAATAAATTCTTCTCCTTTCATTAAAAAACAGTTTTACTATTTGCCAAACATCTTGACTTTCAAAAAAACTTATATTTTTCTCAAAATAAATATTTTTAACTTTCTAGCGCAATGTCGAGCTCTAAGCGAAAAACAGGAGAAAGAAAAGTTATTTTCCTCTATTTGATGAAAAATGTTTTTCATTATACCAAATAAGAAAATATTTAGACCGACTTTATTGTGTGACCAAGTAGAGAAATACTTATATATTTGCTTTGAGGGTCCTCAATAATTAGCCACTAATATAGCTCTAAAGTACAAAACTTCAATTTTCCATCTATATCAATTTAAGACGAAAACTACAAAAAATAAAATGAAAATTTCAATTAAATTTGACCCTATCCCTACTGCCAAAACAGGTACAACGAATCCATCAATATTCAATACCAATCAAATTAAAGACAAGAGCACATGCATTATATTTGCCTCGTCCACGTACGTGATCACCAATTATATATCTCCAACTCTTTTTTATTCTATTAAAAAAAATTAACATTTCAACAAACTCAATTCTCTTTTGAATATATAATCCAACACTCTATTTTTTCAAAAGTATATTATTGCTAACTACTCCTTCCATTCCACATTAACTTAAGCTTTCAGTCCTTTTTTCATTTTTCAAATTAACTTAAGTTTTCAATCTTCAAGACTATTTTTAAAATATTTTTCCAATTTTATCCTTTAAGCTAGTATTGGAATTAGTTATTATAATTAATGTTTAGTTATTTTTGACAATAATTAATAAGGGTAAAAATGAAAAATTATGTTCAATTTATGTCCTAACCTACTTTTCTTAAAGGGTGTGAAACACCTCAAAGCTTAAGTTAATATGGAATGGAGGGAGTAACTAACAATTCTATTGATGACAATAAGAACATTAATCAAAACTAGCAATTACAAAATGAAAATCGTAATAATAGACCACGAATCGCGATACTATATACACGAAATTTCATGTATGCCACGTTTGTAACGAAGAAAGGGAAATAGGAATGCCAATTAATAATATATGCATGTTTTTGCACATAAGTAGCTAACATTATAAAAAAAATGGTAAGAGGAACATACATTCGTTTATGTGCAGACTGAAACAAGAAGGCATGTTTTCACGTAGTGTCACGTCCTATCTTTTATGTTTGATGACTTTATTTATTGTTTTTTTCTTTTTAATTCAAAATTTAGAAGCCAACATGTATAATTAATTTGGTGTTTAAAATTGCAAATAGGAAGAAAACTTTGAAGGATAATGTGAAAAGATTTTGTAGAATCACAAAACTAATTCCATGAGGATATATAAGACTATTTCAATTCAATTTATTTATTTATAATGTTTTTGTAGTGTGTCCAGCTGTATTTTTCTCTTGTTTTTGTATTGGAAGTTTCACAACTCATCTCTTTCCGTGCATAATTATGAATTTTCAATTATTGACGATGTTGATGAAGTTAATTGTGACATAAGAGCAACGATAACATTATATTTTACTCTATCTGTTCCTAATTACTTGTTCATTTTTTTTATTTGTCCCTTTTTACTTATTCATTTTGACAAATCAAGAAAGAATAACTTATTTTACCTATTATACCCTCAATTAATTAATTTTGAAAAAGTTAGAACTTATTGAAAATTTTAAATTTTAAATTCATCCACTTCATAATTGATAGGGGTAAAATGATAAACTCATTATGTCAATCATTATTTTCTTAATAGGTATGTCAATTCAATTCAAAAGTGGACAAGTAATTAAAGACAAATAAAGTATCTTGTGTAAAGAAGATTCAACATTTGTTACCTATTATAAAAAAGAAATATAACTGAACTTCTTTCCTTCCACCTAAATTCGTCCATGATGATCATGTAGAAATGTACTTTCAGCCTATGACTATGTGAGAAATATAAATTGCACTAGGCAAATCTCATGCGATAAGATCATGACTAAATAGTAGACGAAGATTGAATTTGATCTCAAGTCTCCTACCTGGGACCCACCTCCCAAGTCCCAACCACTCAACCATGCCCTTGCGTGCAATGTGCTAATTACCCTTTTTTTATCCTTGTGCTTTGCTCGAGTTTTGTTTCTTGATTCAATATTATTTTGAAATAATTAATAACATTATATTACTCATTCGTTCAAAACTCTCTTTTTTTAAAAATAAAATGGGAGAGGAAATTGCAATATGGAGAATTAAATTCTCATCAATAAGGTAGAAGTTCAGATAGCCAACCTACTAAGTGATTAAATTTTTTCTATCATTCGTTCAAAACTCAAACATGCTTACAAGTAGAATTATGACAATATATATGTCAAACACTCCAAAGTCAAAAATTGGAAGTCAAACATACATATTTTGGTGTTGACAATTGCAACTAGGACGAAAACTATGGAGGATAGTGGGAAAAGATTATTGATAACTCAATCATAGAGTTCCCACCCGAGCAATAAATATACCGTGGATGCTTGATCAAGTTTCATCGTGAAATAAGAATTTTTATTTTAAAAGTAAAACAAAATAATATTTAAAAATTAAGATTCTTTCTAACATTTTATAAGTAATTTGGACTGAAGACGTTTTTTTTAAAAAAAAATCTTAAAAATTTTGAAATATTAAAAAACATAATTTTCAGAATTCAACCTCGAAAAAAGTGAAAAAATTCATAGCAAAAAAAAACGCCTTTCTTTATGTTCATATTCTTGTCATTTTTTAATTGATCATGTAGAAATGTGCTAAAAAAATTTATCCTAGTGCTTTGCCGTTTTAATATATAAAAAATTGGACTAAGGAACCTACATTCGTTTATGTAGAGATTCCTGAAAAGGGAATTAAGAACAAAGCATGTTTACATGTCGTGTCACGATATAACTTTTACTAATCTAACAAAATTTTGCTAATTAAAAACACTATACTAATTATTGTTTGGTTTTCTGTTTTGTTTAAATTTTAAGTATTTTTTAATTCAAAAAAAGGAAAACCGTCCAAAATTGCCTATTTCCGAAATGGTCTACTTTTTGTCCTCTATTAAAAGTTTTTTTTTAGCTTGGCGTGTGATATTCATATTAGAGCCGAACTAAATTTAGAGTCGCGTCCGATATTTATATTGGAGTCAAATTAAATTAAGATTCACCACAACCCTTATTGGTGTCCTCTATTAAAAGTTGGGGTCAATCGCACACTTATTGTTATAAAATTGGCACGCAAAATAATTTACTTTTATCATTTTTCATTAATGATGTTAAAAAATAAAAGGTAAACACGCATGAAATTAAAAAGGTTTAAATTTGTCCAAACATGAAAAAAAAAATTAAACACACATCAAAGATAAATTAAAGTAAACATCACCATCAACATCACTAGACACCACAATAATATCAACAACAATAACAAAAAATACCAGAATAAGTAAAACAAGGAACAAAATGTTCGATTTTCTGCAATTAACTAATAAATGAACTATTATTTAAAGTAGAAGTTGTATAAGAAAAAACTCAAAATGTATTTTTATTTGGGAGTGAGTTAAAGGAAAATGGGAGAGGAGGTTGTCGTAAATAAGAGTAAAACATATAGATCGGATTGATTTGCATTTTTTGAATATCAAATCAAATTATTTATGTCAATTTTTTAAGTTCATAAACTAAATTAAACTAAACTAATTAAAGTTGATTTTCAACTTCAAGTTTTTTTCAAACACAAAGTTGATCAATATGTTCCACAATTCAAATTTTGTGTTAACAAGATCCATTACAATTTAATTCTTTTTATTTTTTAAGTATGTCCAATTATTTTAATCTATTCTCTTGTACTTTTTATATTGTTTGAAATATTTTTTTTAGGTGATTCTTTTTATCTATTCTAACTTTGGTAGATAGAGTTATCTGATATATGTTGCTGATGAAAGGTGACCTATTTCTCATAAAATTAATCAAGATAGGCAAAAGTAATCTAAACAGATAATAAAAAATCAATTTACGATGATAATAATTTCGTTCAAGTATCACAAAAATTCACTGATCAAAATTTTATAACAAATCATCCAACTTTGCCCTAAAGAATCACAATAATCACTAAACAATTCTTTCCTAATAAAACAATATACTACTATTTAACTTTGCCTCAATTATGTCATAAAATATCTCTTTAATTTTGTCTTCTCCTAATGACTTTATATGATACCTTCTTTCTTTTTTAATTGGGGGAGGACGAATTGGGAAATGCCAGGGGAGAAAATTATAACGTGGAAAATTGAATTTTCATCAAAAGTGAATATTCATATAATCAATTAATTAACTGAATTGTTAAGATTCTTCAACTTTATGTAATATTTCAGCAAAATTAATGATATTTTCATTTATAGAAAATAATTTAATAACTTTATGGTAATAAAAAATATTGAGTAATATTTCAATTGTCATTCGATAATCGTTTGGTATGAGGGAAAATAAATAGTTTTGGGATAAAAATAATTCAAAGATAAAAAAATTTGTTGTCTTGTTCAATTGTTATGTTTGAGATAATTTATCCTACCATTTGTACCATAGTAATGAGATAAGTTATCTTATATGCATGGTGGGATAAGTTATCTCAAGATAACTAATTCCAAAATATTTCTGAAATAACTTATTCTCAACCAAACGACTTAATTCAAAAATCTACAAACTTTTTGGCGTAATGATTGAAAATGCAAATGTATTGATCGTAGTCAAAAAGAAGATGAAATATGTTTGTTTATTTTGGTGGCTTTTAAGCAAATAATATTTGATTGTGACATAAGTTTATAAAATTAATTGAAAGCTTCTACTGTTTGATTAAATTATTTTCAAGGAATCCATTTAGGGTATATCTGTTTTCTAAAAGTAAGTTTATAATTTTAAGCTATGATTGAATAGACGCCTTTATTTAGAACAAGATTATCAAATGATGATTTTCTATAATTAATATCATTCACATACTAATTGATTTCCTCTAGCAAATAAAATAAGAACAGGAATTCTAAGTCATTTAGAATTTGTTATATATATATATATATATATAAATTTAAGTTTTGTCTTAGTTTATATTGAAATAAGTTTTCTAGTTCTAATTTAATTCGATTTTTTAGTATTATAAATAGGGTTTGTCACATACTTTTTCTGTCCAATAATAGTTGTTCACTATGTTATTTTAGAATGTCCAACAATACTTGTTCACTTTACGAAATTAATGGATAATTTTATACTTAGTTCATAATATACTCTGATCATTGATTATAATCAATTTTCTATTACATTTTTCAATATATTGTACTTATTCTATTTAAAGAGTGATATAGTAAAATTATCCTTTTATTTATAATTTCTTAATTTATTAAGAGGTGGGTAAAGTTGAGTGGACAACTATTATTGGAGTATTTTCTTATGATAAGATTGAAGAGATTTTGAGTTATCAGGTAAAGCTTCTTACTTCTTCTATGTTTTCTCTAACTTAATACATATACAAATTTGTAATATATATATATTTTTAAATATGTAAATTCACATATACAAAGTAACAAAACTAAGAAGTTGATATTTTATTTTTCATAGCATTCATATCATATACTCTTACGGGGTGAAAATATTGATTAAAAATAAGAAAATAATTCTATTCTATCTTATATAATTTTGATTATGTTTTCAATTTTTAACGTACAAAAAAAGAGCACACAATAAGTGTTAATAAAGTCAAATTAAATAACACTCCAAACTATGATAATATAGAGTCTAAAAATAGCTCTTAGATTCATATAACTATAACTCAACTAATTATAGAAAACACTTTGATTCCAACTCAAATTACGAATGACATTTAGCGTAATTTTTGTTTTTAACATAAATAAATATACTAATCAATATAAATTAGTGTGCCACGTGGCAAATAATAATTTCAAGAAGACACAAATGCCCCGGTAAGGGCGCTGGGCTAAAAGTCCCATGTTCCGCGGCTCAATATTCCATTTCCGTGTCTGTCGGTGACGTACAATATAGTAATTCTACACAACTTCAAGGGTATTATCGACAATTGTGAATATCAATTACAAATAAACATTTTTTTTTTGTATCATAGTTGGAATCTTCTTGTTCATGATTTTTCATGGTCTATATACAATAAGCTTATCATTTTCCTTGTTATACTTTTGTGCTGCCTTAAAAGCTTTGACAAACTTGGCTCTGCTTTTTCTTGAAGCTTTATTACTTGTGAGTTTCACTATATTTATTTAGCTTTCTTTTCAGTACATTTTTATTGAAAAAGAAGTTGTAGTACTACTTATTTTCTTGTTTCAAGAATTGGGTATTTATTGATTTCTGTTGTTTGTGAGAAACTTAATGTAAAGATTTAATCTTTTTTACTAGTAGGTGAGTTTTTTCAAGATTCTTGGTGAGTTTGTACAGTTCTTGCTGTTGGTGTCAAAGATTTGGGGGAAAAGGTGAAGCTTTTTTATGGTTCTTGGTTGTTTTGTTGGAGTTTGGTGAGTTGGTGTCAACATTGACAAGATGTTTTCTTCTCAGATGCCTGAGAAAGCTGGAAATTTTGGATGGGGTATGAGGTCTAATAACCCCAAGGTTCAATGGTGGTTTAAGCTATTGACAATGGGTGTTTTTCTTGGAATCTTGATTGTGTGGGGGATTGATGGTGTTAGTGTGGGTAGTTTTCAGAGAGATTTTGTTTTGTTGAAGGTGAATAGTTCAAGAAAGTTTAGTCCTGGCTTTAAAGATTTCAGCTTTACTAATATTTCTCTAAGACCTCATTCTGTAAATGCTCAACAAAATTTGAATCGAGATTTTTCCAGAAAAAATCTTGCTCCTAAAGTTGAACCTCAACCAGTTAATTTGACTGAAAATCAAGGTAATGCCCCTGATTTCAGTCTTGAAATGGTGTCGAGTAAGGAACTGGAATGGGTAGAGGATTCAAGACCAGGAGTTTTTAGGTGGATTTCAGCTGAATTAGAGGCAAACTATTCGTCGAATCTTCTTACTAAGTGGTTGGCTCCTGGTGGCGAGCCGTGTAGGGATTCAAGAACTGTGGATGTAAAAATCCCTGCTTTGGATGGTCGTGAGAATATTGAGTTGTCAACTGGGGATATTCATGAATTTGTTTTTCATGCATTGGATGATTCTGGAAAACCCCATTGTTTAGGTGGTGATTATTATGAAACTGATATTTCTGGTGAAACATGGAAGTCTAGGCCTCCTATTAAAGATTTTGGCAATGGTACTTATCAGTTTTCCCTGCAAGTCCACCCTGATTTTGCTGGAGATTACAATCTTACAATCATCCTACTATTTCGACATCATGAAGGCTTGAAGTTTTCGCCTGTAAGATTTGCATTTGACAAGGTTCTGCGCGTGATCCCAATCAAATTCTCCAAGTCCTCTGTTGATTTACCTGAAATATCTCAATGCAAGAAGTCAGATCTTGTTAGAGATGTTTGGTCTGGTCGATGGACTCGTCATGCCAAGAATGATAGCTGTCCAATAAGCAGAGATGGGAGATACAGATGCCAAGAACCAAATTTTCCATGCCAAAAACCATGGTGCGATGGTCCATTGGGATCCTTGGAGAGCAATGGTTGGGTATATTCAACACATTGTTCATTCAAGATGTTCTCAAGTGAAGAAGCATGGAATTGTTTGAAGGATCGTTGGATTTTCTGGTGGGGTGATTCGAATCATTGTGACACAGTGAGAAACATCCTTAATTTCATTTTAGATGTGAATGATATAAAGGACGTCCCAAGAAGATCTGATTTGAACGTCACCAACCCGAGGAATCCATCACAAACAGTTCGATTTACTAACATTTTCAATGGGCATCATAACCAAACAGGCAATTATCAAGGGTTGAATTCATTGAGAGATGCTGGCTATAGAGAACTTTTGAAAGGCTACTTCTCTGGACATGTTGTTCCAGACACTATAATCATGAATTCAGGCTTACATGATGGAGTGTATTGGCCTAATGTTAGGCATTTCATTGAAGGAGCGGACTATGCTGCATCATTCTGGGCTGAGGTATTTAATGGGGTAAGGCAGAGAGGGTTGACACCGCCCGAAGTCATATATAGGACCACAATTACCACCGGTGGATATGCTAGACAATTAGCATTCAATCCAAGTAAAATGGAGGCCTTCAATGGTGTAGTCTTGGATAAGTTTAGGGCATATGGTTTACTTGATCGCGTCATTGATGATTTCGACATGACTTATCCATGGCACTACGACAACAGATGCAATGACGGGGTGCATTATGGCCGTGCTCCTGCCAAATTGAAGTGGAGGGATGGCCAGATTGGGCACCAATACTTTGTGGACGTTATGCTTGGTCACGTGCTGATCAACACGTTATGTGCAAGATAGAAGATGGCGAGTTACCTTCTGAGATGCACAGCTAACTTCAAGCAATTGATGGTGCATTTCAAGCTTGGCTGCTAGAATTTTTGCAAGTTATATTCTTGATCTATTTTTATGTATTTTACATGTTTTCTGGATTTTCTTCCACGTTGTAGGACAATACTAGAGGTTGTATAGGTGAATACTATAGAATAGTGTTTATATTTCATTTTTGAGCTTCTTGTAGTCCTATTTGTTTGGACTAGTGTAAGATACAATGAATATTACCATTACCATTTACTCCATTCATTTATTTACTTCTTTCTTTACCCCTTTAAATGAAAACAAAATCCATGTTGTGCTTTAGAGTTGATGGCTAAAATATGGGATGGTAAGCACCTTCACATCCAACCTAAGGTTGTGAAGAGCAAAAATGTGGGAGCTTTTAGGGAGGAATACAATAGAAGATGACTAAAGTATTCCTAAATTATCACGGTTTTGCACGTTTCATAGTTGGTTCTTCTCTGCTAGATTCAACTTTCTTTTGAACTAGCTCATCAGTGCCCTCATTAGTATGCTGCTTATCCATGTTCTTGTTGTTCCTAGTATTCATGGTCATAGTTCGGTTTGGACAAATAATTTGAATTTCTTAAGTTATATTTTTCTTAGTGGGCGTTTAGACATGCGATTTGGGATCATGATTTCAGAATTCTCCAAGAGCAGGATTTGAGATTCCAAATTGTGATTTCAATTTTTTGTAAAATGTAAAATTTGAGCCATAAGTTAATATTTTGTAAGAAAGACTCATCATTTTAAATTTTGCAAAAAATAATAATTCAGGTTCGGTGTGAAGAGATTGCTTTTACCATGTAAAAAGAAATTATATTAAAGAATTGTTAGTTACTAGTTACTACTATTGTTGACTAGTGAATCTTAACAAAATTCTCTGTATTTGATAGTTTGTAATTTGAAACATAAAAAAATGGAGGGATATGTGATTTATCAATGCGGTGCCTTAGAATATTCCAATATCTTGCTTATAAACTATGTTTTGCTCATTCTAATTATTGTAATATTATTTGCTGACACTCGTACTAAAAAGACTGAATGATATATTTGGTTGAAGGTTTAGTTATTTACTTGGAAAACTAAAGATCAATTTCCAATTTTTTAATTTTTTTTTAATAATGCACCCATATTCTAAAAATTCTACATTGTCCCAGTTGGAATATTTGTTGTTATGTTGGAAGTTTTTCACCTTTGGACAAGTTATTTTCACCCATTGTTTTGTTTTGTCTTCTCATTCACCTTGTGAATTAATGTCAGCTTTATCAGAATCCCATGTATATGTTTGCCGTTTAATTAAAAGAGAAGAGTGGATAAGAGTTTTAAACCGCGAAAATGGTACAGTTAAATTTATATAACTAGTATATACGCATTCAATTGGTTGAAATTGATGGAACAATAAACAAAACAAATGTTATGATATTAAGTGAAGTCTAAAGTTTTAGAATTTACAACAAATATTCCAACGGCATCATCTTCTATAAGTGTTAATTGAAAACTAATTGTGAAGTAGTGATTGCAATTTGCAAAGACAATTATCATATTTAGTATAAAAAAAGAAGATAAAAGTTTTTATTCTCTTTATGCAAACGATATTTGATTGTGACATCACATTAATGAAAGCTTCTGCTCTTTTTCTAAATAATTTTCAAGAGATTCATATAAGTATTTATATCTTTTCTAAAAGTGAATCTATTATTTTTAGTTATGATTGGTATCACACTTTTATTCGGAATAATAAAGACGATCAAATGATAAATTTGTATAAGAAAATTGACGTATTAATTGATTTACCTTTTTATTTATCAATTTATTTGTATGTAGTACGTTGAACGAAATAAATATAATAAATGTATCGTCTTTAAAACACTTGACCTAGACTATGACATTTGTGCTAAATAGTACTCCAATGGCTCCTACCTGGCATTCTTTGCTCATCAACTTTGTATCATCTCTATGAACTTGGACTAATTTGAATGTGTGCATAAATATCTTTCTATTTTATAAATGAGATGATAAAATTTTATTTTTTTAGTCTGATCATATACGTAGCACAAGTTATGTAATATTGAAAAATAAATATAATTAAAAAAAATCCTTCCATGTTCTCTAATCAAATGCGTTTAACCAAATAAAAAGTACTAAAATCAACATAAAACTCAAATTAATATAGTTATGTAAAGTATGATCAAGATACATGCTCTCTAATCAAGTGCATTTAACACTAAATAAGATGTACAAATAGGAACATATATATTAGACAACATACAAAACATTTCTGATATTTATCAAAGATTATGGCAAAAAGTTAGTCTTTTTAAACCAACAAGGTGAAAACTTTTCAAAATTCTTGGTGGGCTGTGTTGTTCTGTTGTTGGATTTTTGTAGATTGGTGTCAGCATTGGCAATATGTCTGAGAAATCTGCAAATTTTGGGTGGGTTACGAGGTCGAATGGCCTCAAGATTCAATGGTGGTTTAAGCTATTGACGATGAGTGTTTTTCTTGGAATCTTGATTGTGTGGGAGATTGATAGTGTCAGCGTGGGTAGTTCAGGGAAGTTTAGTCCTACCTTTAAAGATTTCAGTTTTACCAATATTATCGAATATTACAATTTTTGGTTAAATACTTACCAGAATCTGGCTCCTGATTTCAGTCTTGAGATGGTGACAAATTTGTCCAACAAGGAACAAACTTCAAGTACAAGAGTTTGTAGGTGGATTTCAGCTGAATTAGAAGCAAACTATTCATCGAATCTTCTTACCAAGTTGTTGGCTCCTGGTGGTGAGCTGTGTAAGGGATCAAGAACTGTGGATGTAAAAATCTTTGCTTTGGATGGTCGCGAGAACGTTGAGTTGTCAACTGGGGATATTCATGAATTTATATTCCATGCATTGTATGATTCTGGGAAACCTCGTTGTTCGGGTGGTGATTATTTTGAAACTGATATTGCTGGTGAAACATGGAAGTCTAGACCTCCTATTAAAGATTTAGGCAATGGTACTTATCTGTTTTCCCTACAAGTCCACCCTGATTTTGCAGGGGATTACAATCTTACAATCATTTTACTATTTCGACATTATGAAGGTTTAAGGTTTTGGCCTGAAAGATTTGCATATGATAAGGTTTTACGCGTGATCCCAATCAAATTCTCCAAGTCTGTTGTTGAATTACCTGAAATATCTCAATGCAACAAGTTAGATCTTGTTAGAGATGTTTGGTCTGGTCGATGGACTCGTCATGTCAAGAATGATAGCTGCCTAATTAGCAATGATGGACGATATAGATGCCAAGAACCAAATTTTCCATGCCAAAAACCATGGTGTGATGGTCCATTGGGATCCTTAGAGAGCAATGGTTGGGTATATTCAACACACTGTTCATTCAAGATGTTCTCAAGTGAAGAAGCATGGAATTGTTTGAAAGATCGTTGGATTTTCTGGTGGGGTGATTCGAATCATTGTGATACGGTGAGAAACATTGTTAATTTCATTTTAGATGTGAATGATATAAAGGAGGTTCGAAGAAGAACTGATTTGAACATTAGCAACCCGAAGAATCCATCACAAATAGTTCGATTTACTAGTATTTATAATGGGCATCCTAATGCAACAGGGAATAATCAAGGCTTGAATTCGTTGACGGATGCAAACTACAGAGAACTTTTGAAATGGTACTTCTCGGGGCATGTTGTTCCAGACACTATAATCATGAATTCGGGCTTACATGATGGACTGCATTGGTCTAATATTAAGCATTTCATTGAAGTTGCCGGCTATGCTGCATCATTCTGGGCTGAGGTACTTAATGGGGTACGACAGAGAGGGTTGAGACCACCCGGAGTCATATACAGGACCACAATAGCCACAGGTGGATTTGCTAGAATATTAGGATTCAATCCAAATAAAATGGAGGCCTTCAATGGGGTAGTGTTGGATAAGTTTAAGGCATATGGTTTGGTTGATCATGTTATTGATGATTTCGACATGACTTATCCATGGCACTATGACAACAGATGCAATGACGGGATGCATTATGGTCGTTTTCCTGTCAAGCAGAAGTGGATGGATGGCCAGATTGGACACCAATACTTTGTGGACGTTATGCTTGGTCACGTGCTGCTCAACGTGTTATGTGCAAGATAGAAGGTGGAAAATGGTGACGCTAAGTGCTCACATTGGCTTTAGTTTTATTCTGAGATGCATCCAACAGATGCAGCAAATTTGGTGATTTTTTTGCATTTTATGTCGTTATGTTTTATGAAATTTCTTCCAAGTTGTAGGTCATATATTAGATCTAGTATAGGGGCAATATATGTGCCTTTTGAAGTAAAGGACTTAAAATACGTTATTTTATTAAGTACGAATTGATTGATTGATTGTACATTTCTTTCTTTGATTTCTGTTTTAGATTTTATGTTGTTAGCTGACGTAGAAGCAGAATTAAGCAATAATGAAAATGCAAAGGGAGAGATTCAGATTGTATGTTTTGAATTAGATTCTTGTTAGTTCATTATTTTCTCTAGTTTATGAATCATCTAAAAGTTGGTAGAATAAAACAAGGAATTGAAAGGGAGAGGCTATTCCAAAGAATAGATTCAAACACATAGTTTGCACAATCATTAAATTCGTTTCACTAGTGGAATCACTTGTATATAAACACGAACTACATTAAAGAATCACAGTCTATGAGCGTATTCTTTTTTCTGTTTTCAAATGCAGGAGTCCTTTTATAATTCTAAAGAGATACAACTTTTCAGAAATAATCAGCGTAGTTGTGTCCCTTTTATCTATCTATATCTATCTATCTATCTATACTACATTAAAAGCATGAACTTCCAAACTTGAATGTTGAATTACTATAATACCCCAAATTAAAAATACTCAATTTATTTTATTTATTAATTTTATTATATTGAAAGTAGATACCTTTTCAAATTGAAGGATTGTGACTTTTTCAATGAGTTGTGATTTTTTTGACGGGCGATGACTTTTTCAATGAGTTGTGACTTTTTCAAAAGGTTGTAACTTTTACAAAGGGTTGTGCCTTTTCTGATGAGTTGTGTCTTTTTCAAAGGGTTGTGACTTTTCCGATAAGCAGTGATTTTTTTGAAAGGTTGTGACTTTTCGGATAAGGCACAATTAACACCTATTCATACTACTATTTGGTAGCTATAAATAGAGGGGTTTCCTCACACTTTTAAACTACAATTTCTTTAAGTTCTCTACTCTTCTTCTTCTTAAAAAATCTCAACTGTTATTTGCAAAAATTGATCAAGTTCGAAATTCGAGGTACCTCATAAGAAAGAATTGGTGAAAAAATTGTAGCAAATCATTCATCAAATCATGTTCGTATTTTTTCTTACCATTTTCATGAGTTAACAGTGACGAAAAGTTGTGGAAGAGACAATAATATTAAACAGATATGAAAAAAGGCATATAATTTGGGTAAGATATTTTTTTTTTTTTTTGTTCTTTTCCCTCAAACGAAAGAGTTTCTTCCTAATTTTTCTAAAACAATGGGTATCAACGTAGTCTATTGAATTATTAGTTTGATGTTAAATTCAGAATTTTAAAAAAGAGATTTTCACTTTTACTTATAATATGATAAATAGCCATGATAATGATTATTTTTAATAGATATATATATATATAAATGAACGGAGAAAGTAAAGTGTTGATGGCAAGAGATTTAAATCAAATGGAACACTAGAGTCAATATAGCATGAACATATATTTTCATCTTTCTTCTTCATTGGCTATGTATTGTTCCGTATAATTTTTCTTTATCTCAGAAGATACATTCCTTACTAGCTATATAAAAATAGATAAGAAAATAGTGCTTGATCATAAAATGATCTTAAATCAAATTAATGATTCTATAAATAATACTTTAAATTTTATTATTGAAAAATTTAAATATTTTATATCATGATACAACTTCTATAAGATACTAGATACTTTCATTAGACCACAACTATATGATATGTATGCGGCAGAAAAAAGGAGAAGGCTACAATTCCATAAATATAAGGTAGAAACTTAATCAAATGAAATATTTTTCACCATAAGTGATGTTATTCATATATTAAAATTAAACTATTCTACTGAAGTATATATAACCATCATTCATGATAACAACCAAATACACTTTTTTTGGTAAAATTACCTCTTTATGATAGCCTTACTCAAATATTAATTAAGTAATAATATTTTGTAAAAGATATGTTACATATAAAGATAAAATATTGAAATACTTATGGTAATCCTTATTAGTGTCATGCACATACTAAATTTCAAATATGAATATTTAAGATAAAATTTGTACTTAAATGATGTACATCATTTATGTTCATAACCTCAAGTGGAAAGGCTATTGATGATATTTTTTGAATGAATATTTTATTCTATTTTATTGGTTAGATTTGTTTACAAAATTGAGTGAAGTAAGAAATAATATTATTAAAGAAATGTCACTTTCTCTAATATTTAAACTTTTCATGTATTTTGAAATGTTTTAATGATATCTGGTCATTTTGATATCAAAATACAAGTAACTCTATGACAATATATATTAATAATTTAAAAACACTTGTCTTATGTTCGCTCAATTATAATTATTTACTAAAAAGCTTTAATTTAGTAATATTAATTATATTTTACAACATCATATACTATATATACGATATGCACGTGCAGTGAAACTAGTTTATTAAATATATATGTAGACATTGAAATTTTGTGGACTATAACAGACGTGTTCAATTCGAGTTGAGATTCTACAGAATGTGTTCAATTTCAATTAGAATTCTTGGAGGCTTAACTCAACCTTAAACCCTAGTTCATACTTATATAAGGGTCCCTTGAAAAAGGCATCTCGAATATTCCACAAATTCATGGAATATTCATAAAGGGATCAAAATTCTGGTTCGAGAAATACGTCACAAACGACCCTCAGAAAAATCTAAATGAACATAATTGAACCCACACTATTTATCAATAAAATATTCATATTTCTTCATATATTTTATTTGTGATTGTAATTTATTTTCTGTCATTTTTAAAATTTATTACAAACATTATGTAAATTCAAATTGATTCACATGAATAGACCTGAATCTAATTCTTTCATCTCCATCAAGTTAATTTTGTACCTATTAGACATCCCCAATTTTATTTTATTTATCTTTACCCTCTTCTCACCGACGTTCCCTGTCTTCCCAGTTCAAAGTCAGTGTCCACTTGACTTTAAATTCTAGATGTGAGTTGAATTTTCAATTTAGTTCAAACTTTTTGGTCCCAAAAATCATTTTTATGGAAAAGTTAAATCATGCGTTGTCTAATATATATTTGTCAACATAAAAAACATGTTTCCCCACATATATGACTTATGAGTGTGTTTTGTGGGTTCTACTTACAAAAATTTCAATATTGATGTTACTTATTTACAAATTTTGAAATTCAAATACCTTTAGATTTTCGTGTGAATCTTTTCTGGAACTTTCAATTTAAATTCAGTATCAATTTTTTTTCGTAAGTTTAATTTAAATGAATAACAAAAATATAATGTCACATCCTAGTGATTCAAGGGATATACTCAGTACTCCCAACTCAACAATAACAACAATATACCCCAAATAGCCGCATAGATTGGATCTAGAGAAAGTAAAATGTACGTAGATTTTTATTTATAAGTTTAATTTCAATTTAGTAACAAAATTTGAATGACAAAAATATAATGTCACATCCTAGTGATCCAAGGGATATATACTCAATACTCCCTCCCAACTCAACAATAACAACCACATACCCAGAATAGTCCCACATATTGGGTCTAGAGCTAGTAAAATCTACGTAGATTTTACAAAGGTGAGGTAGAGTCGTAGAGAGGTAGTTTTCGATAGATACTTAACTCAAGACAAAAATAATTTGGAAAAAGACATGATGAAAATATAAGAGACAATATAAAATAACAAATATAATAGATGATACCAGAACATTACTACAACAATAATTCTATAATTGAACTACACGAAATAATAGATAGTTACATAAATCGAAAAACTAAAAGGTACAAGAGTAGTGCTTCGCCTACTAGTAAGAGAAACAAGCCAATACACTCCTACTTACTAATAAACAAGGCTCCACTTCGAGGTAATACTCAAATGGATTTTATTTATTTTTAAAAGAAAGGGAAACAAGCCAATACACTCCTACTTACTATATAGATTCACTCATACCTACTAACCTTCTACCTTAATTCGTGTCCTCTACACCTTCCTAGCTATGGTCATGTCTTTGGTAAGATGCAACTATACACATCATGTTTTGTCTAATCACCTCTCCCCTATTCGATCTACCTCTGCCTCTTCTGAATCCATCTATAGCCAACCTCTCACGCCTTCGCACTGAGACATTCGTGCAATTCTCATCACATGCCTGAACCATCTCAATCCCGCTTCTCGCATCTTGTATTCCACCAAAGTTACTCCCATTTTGTTTCTAATAGCTTCATTTTTATTCCCTAGCATACTCATACAACCATCACACCATCTCATCTCCATGACTTCCATCTTTTGAATGTGATAGTTCTCGATTGATTAACATTTGTTCCATAGAACATAGCTCGTCTAACCACCGCTTTTTATAACTTGCTTTTAAGTTTATGTTACACCTTCTAATCACACAAAAGTTCAAATGTGAACCACCATTTCATCCACCGTGCATCAATACTCCCAACTCAATACTTTGGAATTTATTCAAGTCCATTTTTATTTTTATCTTTTTCAATTTAATAATCTCAAAATTACTATTTTATTCGATCACACTAAGAAAGATGAAATCGAATTATGAAAACTTACAACAAAATAAATTAACAACTTTTTAAATGTATTATAGAAATGTCATATCACCAGTTACATATCTAATAATCCCCCCTTGATCGAAACTTCTTTCTTTAGTTCCATAAATTTTATTCTAGAATTATATTTCATCTCACCATAAATTATTTTTGTTTCCCCATAAAATTGATGGAACTAATAAGTACAATACATAAGGATTAATTAATCAAATTTTTTTTTTTTTTTTTGTGTTTGAGAAAAGTGTAAATATTATAGGAAAGAAGCAAGACTTTGGAGTTTTCACTACGTTACGCGAATAGCATCTTCCTAGACGCAAAACGTAAAAAATAGCAGAAGGAAAGCAGCAAAGCAAAGCTTTTTTAGCTTATAGATCCACCCCAAGATCAAAAACTATTGTAAAAAATTGATCTTTTTTTTCTTGGGAGATGAGGCATTATAGAAATTTTCTAGGGGTTTTATCTTTATAATTTTAGGGGTGTTTAATTTCATCTTCAATTGGGAAATCTGGCTAATTTAGGAGGATTAAGGCCGCGCTTGTCATTGAAACAAGCAACTCCTGAGGACCAAGACGAAGAGGAGTGTAGGCCTTGGCGTAAGAGGTTATCAATGGCTTTTCATTGGTCTTCTCTTTTCAAATTCACTTTTCTTCTTCTCCTTCTCGCTGCAATTGCCACCGCTTGTTTCACTCTCCCCGTTGAAAAGGTTTCTTTTTACCCATATGGGGTTTCTTAATTTGTTATGTTTTCATCATTTTTGGTTGAGCAATGATTTATTTGATCTGGGTTTTTTCGTAGCGAAGTTTGTTCTTGGTTATTCGTTATTCTTGGCTCACCTGGGTTATCCTTTTTTTTTGTTTTAATTTATTGAAATTTGACCTACCCTTTTGGTTGGGAAACGGTTTCGTGATCTGGGATTTTGGTAAAAATTATAGGTATTGGTTATTCGTGAGTTTTTGCCTTTTTAGGGCTGTGAAAGTATTTGCATTTAGCATTTGTTCATTTGCCAATTTGGGATTTCACTGTCTGTGAATTGTTATTCATTTGCTAGGAGTCTTTTTAGTTTGGCCAGAGATTTGTATGTCAGTTTTAGGGATTAGTGTGAGAATAGAGAATGACCTAATTTGTCTTTAAACGTCGTTCGAATGAAACAAGCTCAAATAGAGCAAGATAGACACAGAACATTTATAAGCCAACCCCAACTAGTTTGGATTTGAGGTGTAGTTATTGTTTATATTTAATTAAGATGATTATCCTTTTCTGGATGTGATTTATTTGGTTGCATGGATCATTTTAGGTAGAGGTCTCAGTGTTGGGTTTATGTCTACATTGTTATCTGTGACTTGGGGTGGTGTTTGGTTCCAAGCAAATCTTATTCGCATCTTTCATAAATATGATTTACACGAGCTGTGAGGAAAGAGTGAGCTTATTTCAGAACCTGGAAAACTAATGTGTAATTTGAACTTTCCATTGGAGTAATTGCTTCTTTTTGTTGTTGTTCTATTTCATGTCTATTATGGACCTCTTGCCAATTTATGCCAAATGGAGTTGACTGTATTATTCAGTGATATATGTTCAGAACTTCATAATGTGTGATCCACATGATGTAACTTACTGTTGCATTCATTTATGATATTACTAGATTGGATTCTTGAATTCCAACTTTGGAACAATTTTAAATGGATAATGAATCAAGTGGAGATCACTTTTTCAGTTGTCGTTCTGTGAAATTCTTAATAAACTGGATACATAGGTTGTATTATCAGGATAACTTAGAGACATGTCTATGTAGCCTTGTTGATTCAAGTTATTTATCTCTCTCTATTGTGCTCTAAAATACTTTTTTTTTCTTCCAGATACTGAAAGATTTCTTGCAATGGATTGAGCAAGATCTTGGTCCTTGGGGTCCCCTTGTCCTGTAAGTATGCTTTTATATATGAATACTATCTGCACATTTTAAATCATTTCGTTATTTGATTTAGTTGAGTGATTTGAGTTACTTGACAAGGTGGGAATAGATATGCATGCAAATTTGAGGTATTCTAGCTTATTTGTATGGGTATTACAAACAACAACAACACCCAGTGGAATCCCACAGGTGGGATATGGTAGGTTAGAGTGTACGAAGACCATACCCTACCTCGCGGGGTTACGGAGACTGTTTTCGGAGGACCCTTGACTCTAGTATAACATATCAAAATAATGAAAAAAGAAAAAACGAAAGTGGAGGAACAAAGCAACTAATAAGGAAACAGTAGAAACCACAAAATAATGAGATACCTAAACACAATAAAAAACAAGTGATGGTGGAATCAAAAGCAAAACACTACAAGAAAATGACTAAACCCCTCAAAAATCAAGATAACACTCCATACCTACTAACCTTCTCCACACCCTCCTATCTAATGTCATATCCTCGGTAATCTGGAGTTGTGCCATGTCCTATCTAATCACCTCTCCCCAATACTTTTTCGGCCTACCTCTACCCCTCCTCTCGTTCCCTCTATATCCAGCCTCTCGCACCTCCTCACCGGGGCATCCACACATTTTCTCTTGACATGTCCAAACCATCTTAGTCTTGCTTCCCTCATTTTGTCCACTATGGAGGCCCACTCCCACCTTGTCACGATTATCTTCATTCCTAATCCTATAACTCCTAGTGTGCCCACACATCCATCTCAACATTCTCATTTTTCGACTTGCATCTCTACACATGGGAGTCCTTGACTGACCAACACTCAATCCCATACAACAATTCCGGTTTAACCACTTCTTTGTAGAACGTACCTTTAAGTTTACGTGGTACCTTCTTACACAAGACTTCGGAGGCAAGCCTCCACTTCATCCACGCCAATATGATAAGTGACATCATCGTCGATGTCCCCACTTCCTTGGATTACTGACCCAAGATATTGGAAACTATCTCTCTTAAGGATCGCCCGTGTGTCAAGCCTCACTTCCACGCCAACGTCATGCACTGTATTGCTGAATTTATACTCCAAATTTTTCGCTTTGATACTGCTCAACCTGAACCCTTTGGACTCCCGCATTTGTCTCCACACCTCCAACTTAGCATTAACTCCATCGCGTATCTCATCAATCAGTACTATGTCATCCACAAATAGCAGATGCTATGGCACCTCATCATGAATACACCGCGTCAATTCGTCGAATCACCAAGGTAAATTGGAATGGGCTAAGAACTGATCCTTGGTGCAACTCCATCTCAACTGGGAAGTGCTCAAAGTCTCCTTCCACCGTCCTAACTTGAGTCTTGGCTCCATCATACATGTCCTTTATCGCCCTAGTGTAAGCTACTGGTATTTTTTTAGCCTCTTGGCATCTCAGAGGACTTCCTTCGAGACTTTGTCGTAAGCCTTTTCAAGGTTAATGATCACCATATGCAAATCCTTTCTTTCCCTATATTTCTCCATCAATCTCCTCACCAAATGAATGGCTTCTGTAGTCGATTGCCTCGGCATGAAACTGAATTGGTTCTGAGAAATGGACACACCCCTCCTCACCCTCATCTCCATTACCCTCTCCCAAATTTTCATAGTGTGACTTAGCAACTTGATGCCGTTGTAATTGTTACAGTTTTGGATATCACTCTTGTTCTTGTACAACGGGACCATTGTTCTCTGCCTCCATTCTTCGGGCATTTTTGCCGTCTTAAAAATGACATTAAACAACCCAGTCAACTACTCTATGCCTGTCATGTCTGTGCTCTTTCAAAATTCCAGAGGAATCTTGTCTGGTCTGGTCGCTCGTCGCTCTTCCCCTGCTCATCCTATCTAGTCTCTGGTGTATCTAGGATCCAGCATCACATACTTGGTCTGTGTTCGTGTTCCATTTTTTTTGGTTTGGGGGGGAGGGTGAGGCAATGAGCTAAAGTTTTAGGGTCTACGCCAATTTGTTTCCATATTAACCTGAAGCCTGTCCTTGTTTAGACATTATAGAAGTTCGTTTTTGCTCTTTCAATGCTCATCCCTTTATGTAGCTGTTCTTTCATCCATTTGGCTCTTGAGTTAAAGGGTGACTGTTGTTCATGTTTATGCTGCTTAAGCTCCTCACTTCTCCTTTTCTCTGTACACACTGTGAAATGTGAATGCTTGGAGTAAAAACATGGGAGTATGTTAGACATTTGTTCTTATTGTTGGGTACCATCTGGGAGTTATTTTTTCGTGCAACCCTGCCGGCATGTTTGTGGGCATCTCTGAAAAGAAAAAAACAAAGGAATTACTATATATCTTCATGGAAGTTTAATCCCGAGATAAGCCTTGTAAAATTTGGATGTGTGTCAGTTGTTGTTCTAATTAGAAGCATGATTACTGTGATTATCTTCACCTGAAAGGTGAGAGAACTCATCAATCCAATTCAAGTTCTTTCTATCGGTGACTGCTGAATATATTTCTAAGCAAAGCTTTTATGTAGAATATCCTTCTGTTGTATTATACAAGGTTTCTTTTCCGATCTGCTTTGAATTTATTTTTCTTGAGCCGATGGTCTATCGGAAACAACCTCTCTACCTCCCAAGGTTGGGGTAAGGTCTGCGTACGCTCTACCCTCCCAAACCTCACTTATGGGAATGCACAGGGTATGTTGTTGATGTATTATACAAGGGTTTTCCCTTAAAACGAAAAAGAATTATTCTACAAGGGGTTTTCCTCAAATTGGTGAAATAAAATTCCTTACTTTAAGATGGTGCAACCAACACTGGAGATTTATGCTGATGTGCCTTTGGTCATGTTGTTTCTGTGTCTTGTAGGGCTGTTGCATACATTCCTCTTACAGTATTGGCAGTTCCTGCATCAGTTCTTACGGTAAAACTTATGGCGTTTGTTGTTTAAGTCATGTCTCCCTCCTTAGTCCTAACAACCATTTTTTTAATACGGCTGTTCAAAATTCTTTTATAGCACATATTTATCAGTCTGTCTCTGCTGCTCATGGAGCATGGACTTAGTTATCAACGATATTTGGCTAAATACATAAAGTAATAACTTGATGAATCTAGACGTTATGATTGAATTGAACTCTGCATGGCTCCTGTTTTCAGCTAGGTGGTGGTTATCTATTTGGCCTGCCTGTGGGTTTTGTTGCTGATTCTATTGGTGCTACCATTGGTGCTGCCGCAGCATTTCTTCTTGGTAGAACAGTAAGTTCTTTCATTCTAGAGAGGGGATACTTGTTGAGCAGTTAAAAATGTATTTCACTTGAAGTATTGCTTAGAAGTTAGAACAGCATGATTTCTTCCATAGTCCACTTCCTTGAGCTCTGATTGGTACTCTAGTCATATTACAAAAACTGGATTACCTGTGGTACAAGTCTGTAGATTTGTCATTTTGGATAACTTTTTATTCAGGATATGGTCTTCCATGTACAAATTGTGTATGGATAGGGCATACTTTTTCCTTCATTTTCCTTTCTGTTAATATATTCCTGTGCCATACCCCTAAGACGTTTGTTTGTGAACTGATTATTTTCGTTAACTGTTGTTCTTTCACTGACATTTTGACAGATTGGGAGGTCATTTGTCATTTCCAAGTTGAAAGATTATCCACAGTTTCGTGCAGTTGCAATTGCAATTCGGAAATCTGGCTTTAAGGTTCATATGTCTTTCTTGAAAGGCCCGAAAAGGCCCTTTTCATAATCATGTCATCTTCAAATTGTCGTTTCGGCTTAGAAGTGTGTCAGTAATATGGATGTTAATTTCCAAAAAGAGCAGAAGTAACCCTGCACATTGATTTACTCTGATTTGACAGATTGTTTTGCTGCTCCGACTCGTTCCTCTGCTTCCGTTTAATATGCTGAACTACCTGTTATCAGTGACACCAGTTTCAATTTGGGAATACATGCTGGCTTCATGGTTGGGAATGATGGTAACTCTCACTCTTTCTATCTATCTGTCATCAAAATTCTGGGTCCAAATTACTCTCATGGTTTGCCACGTGACATCGATATGATCATGGTCCCCCCCCCCCTTTTCTTTTCCCCTCTAGGTCAAAATCACTCTTTTGACTTGCCATGCGACATAGATATGGCCCTAGACTGTGGTTGAGGTGTTTTTACAATGAGATTTAGAGAACTGTTTTCATATCCTTGTAAAAGTAAATGTTATATCATATCCTTGATCCTTCCTCTTGGAAGAGAGATTTCTATTGATTTATGTGGTTGACTTGCTGCTGGTGCTATCCATGTGAAATGACCCTGACCAAGAAGCCATTGTGGTATATTAGGAACATCTGCATGCCTTGATCTTTTCAATAGCCCTTGGAATTCCACCCAGACGTCCTTAGTTATAATTTCTATATTTTTTATCATAATAATATTCATTATTGATGATTTCACTACCCTCCTTAGACCCCACTTGCAGGATTTCACTGGGTTTGTTGTTGTTGTTGTTATTGATGAATCTATTTCTTTCCCTGTTGCAGCCAATAACTTTTGCCCTGGTCTATGTCGGCACAACTTTGAAAGATCTTTCTGATGTTACTCATGGATGGGGTGAATTTTCAAAAACTCGCTGGGTAAGAGCTAAGTGAATGCCTGTGCTATATACATTTAACAAATCTTATGCTAATCTGATAGTAATTTAAGTCATGTTCACACATTGGCAAATGGTCTTTTGTGCTTCAAGCTGAATAGTAGTATTGTACAGGCATGTAGGACAAATAACTAGTTAATGTGACGAATTGTGGGCTTTTCTTTTACTTCCACCCTTGGAAGAACTTTGGAGGGCAAGGAACCCCCCAAGAGCTTAGTTCAAATGGCAAAGATTGGGGAACTTGTGACCTAGTCACAGGTTTGAGCCCTGCGCCATATGAAACTATGCTAATATGTAAGTGGAGAAGAGTAGAGGGCGGACCCATTATCCACGAGTTTCCAAGGCTGCATTGGTCCTAAGGTTGGCCCTAGACAGATTTCGCGGTCATAGAAAATAAGTATTTTATTACAGTAATTTGATGATTGTCGTAGAGATATACATGTTAAGGTGGATACACTTATACTCCCTCCGTTCACTTAGGAAAAAATAAAATTGTCTTTTTCTTGATATGCTAAAGTGGACAAGTAAAAGTGAATTTTATTTTTAGTATAATGGACAAGTAAAAGTGAACTTGAGTAAGTACAAGATTAGACAAAATTAGAAATTAATCACATTTAGTTGAGTGCAAGTGGCACACAGATTTTTTCTCACAAAAAACAGTAGCGCACACAGATTTTTTCTCAAAAGAAAGTAGCACACACAGACAATAGAACGAAAGAATGTCACTTGAGATTATATGACTGCCCTAGTAGATCTTCAAATGCACCGTATCTGTAGGCATGACACTGATGATTGTTGTGCTAAAATGGGATGAAATAGACATAAAATCATATGAAATAAAGTTGTCTTCTCCAGGATTACATGCAATTTTAGCTAAGAACAGAACAAATGAAAGTAAAGGATCCATATGAAGGATAAAACAACTCTGTGATTAAGACTTCATCTTATTTATGTTAGATATTTGTCAAGATTCTGTCTAGTTTTCGAGAATCTCTAGTTCGAAAGAGCACTAAATATGTTTTTATTGAGTATTGGATGATGTGTCCAAATTGCCGGGAATAGAGATAGAGGATTCATATATCCGTCCCCTACTAGTTTGATAGACATAGTTGATTGATTGTTGATATTTTTAGTATTCAAGATCATAACTTTGCCTTGTGGGCTGCTCTGTGTAGAAAGCAGGCCAATCAAGATATATGGGAGGAATCATCATTATGTGAAAACTAAATCAAAATGTTGGAGAGGAAAAGTCAACTTCCTTTTAATCCAGTTATTCCAAAGCCCCCCCCCCTCCCCCCACACACACAGAGGAAAAGGAAAAATATAAAATATAAATGTCGAACAGAGAACCTATTTTGTTTTATGTTTGATAGGTCTACAATAGAGGCTATACTTTTACTAAGAAAGATTGATGAGAAATTATAAGAAAAAGAATCTAAACATGATTTTTCGTCGACTTATAGAACGCATGTGATAGAGTCCCAACTCCCAAGAAATGTCCTTTGGTTGGTAATGGAAAATAAAAGAATTCATATCAAATATATGAATATCATAAAGGCTATGTATGAAGGAGCTGTTACAAATGTGAGAACAGTGGTAGGGACAGAGGAGTTCCCCTTACCGTGGGTTTGCACCAGGGCTCTACGTTAAGCCCGTACCTATTTGTGCTTGCTATGGACATATTAACCAACAGGATGAGACACCATGAAGCATGCTCTTTGCAGATGATATTGTGTTAATTGATGATATTAATGAGGGTGTCAAGCATAGGCTCGAGCTATAGAGAAGTTCTTTAGAGAGTAAGAGTTTTAAGATAAACAAAAGTCAGTGTTTTAAAAGTGAAAAGTGCGAAAAAACGTGGTTCGTGATGCTTAAAGCAAAAAGTGAGAAGTATAAAGCACACATTTCTTTGAAGTGAAGCGCCAACTTATCAAATATTAAAAATATCAAACATATAATAATAATGAATTTGCAAGTAAAATAACTAATTTTAGCATCCAATATATGTGTCAATATTAGTTCTAACTTCTCAAAGTTGCAATTCAAATAACTAACCGTTTCTTGTTTGGATCACCTTGCACATCATTGTTTGAAGGTCTGCCTATCTGAAGCGCATGACTTCACCTATAAAGCACCAATGACTCGCTTCACATTGCATCATCCCCCTAAGCAACGAAACAATGACTTTTAACAACACTGGTAGGAGTAAGACAATGCATGCATGATAAGTTTAGACAGTGAGATAGGAGTGAAGTTATGGTCAGATTAGATGAACTTGAGGTTCAGATGCCTAAATATAGACAATCAGATATAGGCTCAATAATCCAGGAGAATGGAACGATAGATTAAGATGTTTACATTGGATTAATGTAGGATGGTTGAAATGAACGAGTGCCACAAGAGTGTATTTAAGTGAATGTTGGGCTTCTAAAGCCCAATATATCCACAAGAGGAGTGTCTAGAAATGCAAATGTTAAGATGGATGTATGCTCCTACAAGATTAGATAAAATCATAAATGATCACATCTGTTTGAAGGTGCAAGTAGTGTATATAAAGGATAAAATAAGAGATGTCGCTTTGACCATGTGTTACATAGTCCTTGAACATGATGTTTGAAGGTGCTAAAAGAGGAAAATGTAGACCTCAAATTACATGGAAAAAGTTGCCTCAATAGATTTAGAGTATGTTGGAATCGAGGCAGATCTAGCAAAAGATAGAAAACATTGAAAATTGGAAATCTGTATATCTGATACCAATTAGAAGGTAGTGCTTACTTTGAGACTCTTTGGGGTTGTTTGGTTCAAAACAAGATTATCCTAGGATAAACCCTGGGATTATAACCATGACAGATAATACCACCTTCCATGTGGGTAGATAATACTATGATTTCGGTTCGGTCGGATCGTATCCTGATTTTTTCTAATACCTACAACCAAACACTGATAAATTTACTCCCTAATTTTATACTGGGATAACCTCGTATCCCTGTAGCCAAATGACCCCTTAGTACAATAATGATGTAATCACTAGAGTATATTAGAAATATAATCCTTAAGTATGGAATATTGAAATACATTATCAACCCAAATAGAGCATTTATGATATTGAGGATTCTCAAAGCCGCCCTCAACTTGAGGTTGAAGTCATAGCAGTAGTTGTTGAAATGTTGCACCAAAAAAATGGATCAAGTCGTGACAGTTACAGAGAATGGCTAATTGTTGTACTTATACATGGGATCTATTGTTTGTAGCCTCAGCTTTGACACCCGGTCAAATTGGCAAAACTTGCATGGATTGGGTTAGTATGGACTGTGGAACTGTCCTCCACTGAAATGACTTAGCTGGGTTTTGTTGCCATTTTTAGGTTTTATTTTACAAAAGACAAGCAGTTCTGAGCTTCAAGTGAGCAAGAAGTGTACATTTTCTACATTCGTAGTGTTTATTCAAATAATATATTTTGCCTTTTTTTTTTGGATTCTTTATTTCATTCATTGTTCAGTATTTCTAAAATTGAATTTGTCCTAATAGTTTCTTGCATATGGATGTCGCACTACACTCGTCTCAGTATTCACCAATTTTAAATTTCATATGAATGCAACCAGTATGTGGTATAATATCTGTTCAGCTTAGCATAATGACATCTCACTAATGATACCTCACTAATTGAACTCTAACCTACAGTTACTAATTTTTTAGCGGGTGATGTTTCATTTTTTCAAAATGAATAAATAGGTCAACGTAAATGGCAATATTTACTTGATCACCAAAAAAATAGAAGATCGCAAATGCCAAAACCAAGTGCTTTGTTGGCAACTATTGATGAAAAATTCATAAGTTGGTAATCATTTCTACTTGTGCAAATTTAGCCCAACCCACTAATTTGACAGCCCTAGTAATCATTCTAGCCCTACTTTGCTGTGGACTTCTTATCCAATAAAATGAATGATTGTAGTAACTCTACTTTCACCATGCAGATCAAATCAATCCTTCTCGTTGTTTGTTCTATTTGAATTTTTGACAATCCTTTTTTCTTTTTGTTTTCTGTGTGGCCAGGCTATGATAATATTGGGGCTTTTGGTGTCTGGTGAGTCTCTAATTCTAATAAATTGCATTAATTTTTTGTTATTGATAAAGATTTTGACATGTGAAATTGCTGCAAGTATTTAATATTTTCTCAAGATGTTCATATGCTGTTAGAAAGTGAAAATCACCAGTCATTTTTTTCTAAGAGGCTCTTTAATTTGAATGCTGGCATTATAATGCAACTTGTATTTTGACTCTAACAGAATTAATTGGGGAAATGCGTAAGACCTTATAGCTCTCTTCAAAACTTGAGCATACCCCTGCTGGCATTTTGATAACCTAATTTTGTCAAACATAGACTAACACTCAAGTATATGCTATGCATAACTATTTATCCAAAAAAAATTACTATACATAACTATCAACAATACAAAGCATAGTGAATGGAGTTCCATATTCATGAAAACCGGATTGAAATGATGCATGTTGCGGAGCCAAGACAAGCTATCTTACTAATAATAAGAAAGGGTTATGGGCCTCCGACCCTTGTAAATAGATGCTTTCTTCAGTCTCTATTTGGCAAAGATGTATATCTTCTCTTCTTTTCTTTTTTTTGGGTGATACATGGTTGGTATTGCAAATGACATAAATGCCATGATTGACTTGTTGAGCTCATTACACAATTTGTAATGTTGCCTCCTCTTGTACCTATTTTTCTGCATTCTCTTATTGCTGAAGTTAATATACTTAACCTTTAACAATCAGAAGAAAGGGAGACAAAGAAGAACTTAGAAGTTGCAAAATAAATAAATAAAAAGCTTTCAGTGTAGCCATGGATTCTTTTACAACAACATACCCGGTGTATTCCCACAAGTGGGGTCTGGGGAGGGCCATAGATTCTTTGATAAGACTTCAAGAAGTAGAAGAGGAGAAGCTAAAGTGCTATATGTAACTACCTTACCAGCTTTTCTAAAAGTATTCATCCGTCTCATGAACTGCAAATCTTTTCACACCAAACATCATTTGCTCCCTCCAGCTTTTCCATTGTGAACGTCTCTTGAAATATTAATATGTAGTTATATACTTTAGTATTACCTGTGTATAACTTTGCTTTTATTATTTGAGAATGATGTTGTTAGTATAGAGCGCTCTCTAGTCTAGCAATTCTAAAAGTATTCATCCTTCTCATGAATGGATTTTTTTTCTTTCTCACCAAGCAATTTTTGCTGCTCCCCCCAGCTTGTTTCATTGTGAAAGTCTCTTGGATTATTAGCATGTATTTGAGTATTACATGTGTAAATTATCTGCAAATGATGTTAGGATTAAGCTATATTGCATCTTTAATGAAATGCCAACACATTTGAACGTAGGATTTCAAATAACCCCCACCTTGGTTGTGTATTGCAGTGTTTTTGATTATTTGTGTGACAAGAGTTGCAAAGGCCGCTTTAGAAAAAGCACTGGCTGAAAATGAAGACATTGATGACATATTGTCAATACCAGAGCTACCAACTGTGGCTGATTCAGCTGCACGTCTCGACCAGCCCCTTATAATAAAGATAGATTCTGCTCAAGACAATCATGAAAAATAGGACTGGTATTATCTTTGTAAATTTCATACTTGCGCTATGGCTATAGGTATCATTTCTTATTGATGATTTTGGCATCCCTTTGGTGAAGAAGCTTTTTCATAGTCTTCATTTGTACAGGCAGATTATACAAATGGACGTAGTTTGGACAGAAATTGAATTATTTAGTTTCTTTTTGGGGGCTACTTCAAATCTACGAGTCTTGGATTACCATTACCACCAGTGTAATAAACCCCATGAAATAATTTTCTTCCTTTACGCATACCCTTGGTCTACTTCTCAAACCCATAAGAACCCTTTATCATGTTCTTGGATTAGACTTGATAAAGCACTTGCTCCTTATATTCTCAAGAGAAAACTAAGACAACTAGTTGAACTTTAAACTCAGTTGTGCATATGTTTGAACTGAAACTTATGCAATGTTTTACCAAGTTACTTTTGGATCGATAGAGTGAGCAACTGGTGAAGGTGACTATGGTTGGCCTTGAATTGGTGCGTTTCATTCTGGATGGATGGTCATTCAACTTTACTTTATTTCACGAAAGTCTACTATTTTTTGTAACGAGAAAGGATCACTCACTCAACTTTTCCCAAGTATCACACGAAGTTATCGATATAACCTTTATCTCCTTACTTGGGAACACTAACATATGAATTTCAAAAAAACATTTCATGTTCTTGCATTAGGCAAGTTGCATTTTATCAATAGAACCATATGGGAACACAAGAAGATACTTTAACTACCACCACTACAATATTTTTCCTCTTTGTACATCATAACAAGGGCACTATAGTTTTTAGTGTGGCCTAATATTTGGTAGTACTTTTCACCAAATGGCTGGTGGGTCAGGACCACAGTCAAGTCAAGTTCCAATATCTTAAAAAAAGAATTGGCAATTCTGAATTCTTTGCCTGCCGCTGAAGTTTCACCAGAAAGAGGCTAAAGGTACTCTTGTTAGAAATTATAATTATTAAAGTTAAAAAAAGATTAAAAAAGCACAAGCATAATCATGACAGATAAAGCAAAATTATTTGATGCCTAATCCATAATTCACTATTAAACAATTCTTGCTTTTCTGACCCCAAGAAAGTTGCTTTTATCTTGTTATAGTCCAAATTATGTGGTACCTTAGAAATGAAGATTGGACATTGTTGTCAAGAAAGTGGACATTTTTCTTAAACCCCCTTTAAACACCCTAAGATTTTTGGCCTACACTATATCATCCTAATAAGCCTATCATACTACTTAAATGTTGTTTAATTTTTAAAAAGTTTTAGGAGGCACTTCTTAATCACTGAAAGATACAGGTGTCTTTATGAAATATCACATTTTATATAAATTATGTCACTCCTTAATAGAAAAAAATGTGTCAGAGTCTCACAGCTAATAAACTTATAACTAGTAGTAAATTTACAACCACCTACTCTATTAGCCTAAGAAATTTGCTAGTCTTTTCCCAACTTTTTTTTTCTGAATGGGCCAGGTTCCAGAGGTACATATGGACGGCCCTTCGGGTGTTTTGATGATACAAATAAAGAAAAGATGATGGATAATCTAAGATTGCATAAGATCTCTTCAACTTCGACAACGTGTTAGATTGCTCGTACTTTCTAGTTAAGCTTCTTTGAGCAGGTTAACTCTTTGAAGTCCACTAATGTCTTTTAAAACACCTTCCTTGGAGAAAGCAACCATAACCTAATGGGAATAGCTTCAAACCAAAGCAACCCTCTATTCCGGATGTAGAAATGGTTGACAAGCTCACGAACCTCAACCGAACTTGCTTCATTTTGCTCAATCCAAAAAAGTTGGCAACTCAATCATAGATGTTGAAATCATTAATGACATGAAAAAATTCGTACTACTGAAATAGTTTGTCAACAGAGATATTCCAACAAATGCCTTTTTTTCCTCCTAGGATAATTATAATTATTCTAATAGCACAACATTAAATGGTTAACATTTTACACTATTAGTTTTACCATATCACCGTAAAATATAGATGTCTTTAATAAATATCATATCATATTTTATATATAAATCATGTCATAGTCTCACAGCTAATAAACTTAATTTCTCTCATGGCCTAACCAAAAGAGTTACTACATTTTCAATGGCCCACAAATCCAAGAATATCAGAATCAATTAGTAGGCAAAGTTTGGAATATATAGCAATTGGCTGAAAGTTACACTAAATATATGATGACTATTTGCTTTCTCTAGACCCTTGAAAAAGCTAGCCTTGGTGACCAAAAAAAGACTCAACTTGTTGCACATAATGAAATGGAGAGTGGTGGTAATTTTAGCCTTGTGTCTTTAGTGAAATGCTTCAATGGGTGCAAAGATCAAGCTCAAGTCTCTAGTTTTGGAACAAGGATTTGGAATTTTAGTGATAAATCAATTGAATTGCAAATAAGGGTTGGTTCAATCTTGAAGAAAGTTCATACATTGAAGCCAGGATCATCAAAGAGGTTAAATTCCAAGAAAATTTACAAGGCTTATATGCCTAGTAATAATAATTATTATAAAGGTGGAGTTAAGAGTTTACTTTATTATTATGATGAATCTTGTCACCCTTATATTTGGATTAATGATACTGGTTGTGATTTTTCAAGAATGGTGAAACAACAATACATAAGTCTTGAAGATTTGAGGGATTGTTCTGAGCTTAGAATATTTAGAGATCATCAAAGAGGTTGCATTTCTGTTAGGAAAAAACCAAGAACAGAACTTTGTTGATTAAGTTCTTGTTTCCTGTTGGAGCGCCACCCTTGAATGGGCCTGCAATCGGGACTTCTCGGGAAACAAAAAAAGTGTTATTCTTTCCCTTTTGCTTTGTAAGACAACATTTTTCATAATTAAAGATTTGTGATTTGAATGCTTTAAGTGCTATGGTTGATCTGTGTACTTGTTAAAACTACGACATGTAGATTGTTGAGTGATTTTTTATTTATTTTTTGGCTTTAAATTTCTTGTTTGTATTTCTAATTGTTGATTAGCATATATATTTAGAAGTTAGAATGGATTACTTGACATGTAATTGTTTTATAGTCTAGTAATACCAATGTTAATCTTTTGATTTGTATGATCTCTTTTCTTTCCCTTCCCTTCTCCATGTAATGCTTTTTCCTTTCTCCAAAAGCTCCATGAGAGTATTTTGTCAACAAATTGAAAGAGGAAAGACAAACAAAAAGTTTCTATTGTAGGGTGTTTTTTCTTCTTCTTATTGTATCATGTTTCAATTTTGACAACTTAATATTAACATACTACAAAAGAAGGAGTCTTTTTTTTGAAAAGGTGAACTCTAGTTGTGCAAATTATCATCGTAATACTTATTTTATATTGATTGAATTAAATTTAAATAGATTGAGTCATAGTGAAATATACAAACAGTCCCTTTTGATTTCAATTTTCATTTTGATACTCCATTTTAACACTTCACCCTTTAAAATAAAATTTTGACTTGTTATTTGGGGTGAGTTCCTCACTAGGTACACACGTAAAGACATAATTTTTATTTGATTAATAGTATTATTTTAGGTTTTAAAGATAATAAATTACCAGTTGAAAACCCATTTAAATTCATGAATTTTCCCTTCTTTCTTCCATTTTCTCTTTTGGAAAAATCCTTAATTTATCTGCTGATCTCAATTTCTGTAAAGCTTCAAATTTTGCATTTTTTAAATTCCTTTATTGTTTTGCTTAAGTTTAGTTGAATGTGAATTCAAATTTAAGAGTTGGATCACATTTTTACTTAGTTTTTTTCTGTCTACACCGTACAATCGAAACTCAAATTCAGTTCTCCTTTGTTTCTACTTAGTAAAACATATCTTTATTTGAAATTTGAAGTTTCTAGTGAATCTTATCTTAAAGAATATCAGGATGAATTGTAACGACCTAAATAATTGTTTTATACTTTAGATTTTTTCCTCCCAATTTGATTTTTCTATAGCTTTATTTGTTTGTAAATTGTAGGGATGAGTGACACAGTTTTCAAGGTGATAAATATATTTCCTTGAAGAAGTTCCAATTTTGAAAGTTTGGAATGAGAAGTCGACCAAAGTCAAATTTTGGGATAACAAGATTGGAATTGAGTTTTGATGGTTTAATTAGGTTTGAAGCGTGATCAATAACTTAGACCAATGTATTACATGGATCCTAAGGGGTCCAATTTATTTTTTTGGATTATTCATGAGTTTCTAGTTCTTTTGAAGATTTAGAGTTGACCAAGGTCAACATTTGATCAAGATGACCTCAAGTAGATGATTTGATGATTTCCACGGGTTTGAAACGCATTTTAAAAGTAATTTGTGTTTGGAGGGTCTCAGATAAGTTATATGTATTGAAACCAAAGTTGAAATATTGGAGTTAATTGTTGGTTTCAGTTGTCCCGGTGACTGATGAGCACAAAATTTAATGTAATTTAAATGTTTCACTAGTAAATAATATTTCTAAAGAAAACTTACTATTTATTATTCAAATGATTTATTTTAGTTGTTTGTGATTACAAACTGCAATTATTGACTAAACATTGTAGTGAATATAATGAACAACGAACAACGAACAACGATCACTATATGGATGAGAAGTAAGGGTAAATGATCAGATAGATGCAAGATTTTACTAATTAGCTTTGATTTGTTTTATCATTCTCTTGAAAAAAAATGAGTCTTACGAATTCAATAAATAATTAATTATCCTAAAATTTGATAAACCTATTTTGAGTATCTATTCATATCACTAAATTAAACTAATCAAAGCCCCAAAAATGTTCAGAAACTATGGATAGAAATGAATCTTCGAATGACTTTTCATGAATATCACAAATATTAAACCACAATAGATAATTTCAGAGTCTCTGTCAACTACTCACTAACAACTTGAGCTAAATCAATAAATTGATATATTATAGTACATCCCCTCTTTCATTAAAATATTTAGAAATACCTCAACATTTAATTAAAATTACTACCCTGAGTTCAACAAACTAAATAAAAATCGAATCTAAAAAACATCAATCAATACATTATATTTGTCAAAATCGTATGTGAAACTTCTCCATATTAGCGTTAATTGTGAAGGAAGAAAAAAGAAAATCTAGAATTCATTACAATCAACTTTCAATTGATATTGTCATATTTAATAAAAAAGATGATAACAATAGTGAAAATCTGTTATCTCCGATTTTTAGCTGCTTTTTCTGTGTTATTCATGTGTCTGTCTTTTTTTGTGCATTTTTTTTGAAGTACCTATATCACACATATATAATCTTAGATCACCCTAAAAAAGTGGATTGAGAAATAGTAGAAGCATATCAATTTTATATGAAAGTTGAACTCTTGACCACGATCAAAATAACAACAAACGCCACAACAGAAAAGTCATATTATGGTACAATTATAAGTGTCACAACTTTTTTTTTATTACATATTTAAGTCTTTTCAATTATTTAAACTATAAATTTAAAAAAATTAAAGACAAAAATCATAGTTCAAATAAATGAAAAAAATAAAATGAAATATGAGGCAAACCTTTAGCTTAAAAATGGTGAAATAGATGTAACATAATAGATTTTTTTTTATCAATCGATTTTTAAATTACAGATTATGATAAAAATATGTATCTTACATTTATCAATTGAAATCACTAAATTTCTTCGAATATGTTACTGAAACTTCAATTAAGGATATAAAAGAGGAAGTATAAAACACTATGAAACTAAAGTTATATATTCGATTTAAATAGTCCAAAATTATTTTTCAGAGTTCTTATTCGATGAGATAAAATAAGTTTAAGGTAAGGCGAAATGAAATAAGTTAGAGCTTAAAATACTGGATAATTTTTTTTTAAAAAAATATAATTATTTTAGTAAATACGTGAAATCATCATAAACACATGTTTTTCTCTCAATTTATTAAATTTGAATCTGAATTTTTTATAGTATGTATAATTTTTTTATTCAATTAGTTGAAGCATAAACTCAATTTATCGAAACAATTTCAAAATGCATTTGGTGTCTTTTTCTATTAAAAAAAGAAACTCTTATCAACCAAACTTTGACAAATTGTATTAAAATAATCCTAATTCCTACCCCCCAAAAAAAAGTTTAAAGAAAAAAACAAGAGAGAGAAAGACAGAAGGTCACTGTTAGGGAGAGAAAGAGAGGCATTTGTCACTCCAAAGTCCCAACAGTCCAAACAGAGCTGAGCTGCGGTGGTGTGTGGCGGAGGACGGTGGAGCTTAATAGTGATGGGCGTTTCACAGAGCAACAACAGAAGAAGAAATCATAACTGGAATGCTTATTATTCCTACCCTTCTTCTTCTTCTTACTCTTACTACTCCTCTGACCCTCCTTACCACCCCCACCCCCCACCCCCTTTCCCTTTTCCACCGCATCTCCTCCCACCCCCACCCCCACCCCCACCTTCTTACTCCTACCCCTCTACCTGCCACTGCACTAATCCTGTAGTGGGTAGGTCTGTTTTTACTCCATATCATAACAATGATTGGTCTGCCTCTTACCTACCTCCTCCTCATCATCATCAGGTGGTGGGGATGGTGACCCCATCACCTTATGTTGAGACCCAACAAGCTAAGAAAGTTAAGAGTGGTGTTAATGTGCATAAAGATTCGTTGAAGCTTGAGATTGATGAGCAAAACCCAGATCACCATTTGGTTTCTTTTGTCTTTGATGCTCTCTTTGATGGAAAGTAAGTGCTCTTTTCCATGCTTTGCTTGATTTATTGAATTGTAGATGTTTTTGAATTGCGTTGTTGTTTGAAAAATGATGTTAAATGGGAACCCAGTTGAGCTGATTGATTTGGGTACTCAAAATGAAAAATGAGATGTGGTAGCCCAATTTGAATTTTTTCCAAATGAATTAGTAAATACCAAGAATGAAAGATGAGATCTTTCTTTCTTTTTTGTAGTTTTCTAGTTAAGGAAGTTAGGGCACCTCACTTTAGCCATGTTGTTGTATACCAATGTGTGATTTGTCGGATCTCCTTCCTTTGGAACAGCTTTACTTCTAGCTGATGGAAGTCTATGTTTTCCAAGAAGATTCTATTTATCTTAAGTTTAGAGTTAACAGATTATCCAACTGGGGAAGAATGATTTTCTTGCTTGTTATGCCGCTAAATGGATGTTGCTTATCTCTTTGCTCTTTCTCTGTGGCCTTACTTTTGCGAAAAAATGAAGTTATATCTGCAGATTCATCAGGGTATTGTATCTTACTTTTGAATTGGTTAAGTCTAGTGGGCCAATGATTACTGGTTTAAGAAGTTATATTATTATTCATTGCTTTACCTTCTCAAAGAAAAAAAGATGTTATACTATTATACTTTTTTTGTATTATTGTTATCAAGTTACATTCCTTAATGAACATCATACTAAGATAACTAGCTCCCATAGCTTCAGTAAGATACTGCTCTGGAGTTTCCTGTTGCTATCATATATAGAGCTTCTTGACTAAAGAAATTTTGAAGCAAGAGATCCATATAAGCAATATTGACTAGTAGAGATTAAATTTGATTGTT
>JAJOOS010000634.1:0-38558 GCA_029582725.1 Solanum chiquidenum | reverse complement strand
TAGATATAATAAAAAATACCGACCTCATGAGGTCGGTATCACATTAAATTTTAAGATAAATAAAAAGTAATCATGTTAATTAAATAATATTGACATCGGGAGGTCGGTATTTTATATTAAATTATTTTTTAACTTATATAAAACCATCATTCGGAGGAAGATTTATTTAAAGTTAATTGAAAATATTATTTTATTACATACTATTTCATTTTACCGACATTCGGAAGTCGGTATTATAATTTTTTTAATTTTTTTTTAAATTTTACACAAAACCGTCCTCCGGAAGACGATTTAAATAAAATTAAATCAAAATATTTCTCAATTTTGTTTTTTATATGGAGAAATGGGGAAAATCGCGTCTGCTAGTGCAGATATTTTAAAAAAAGGGACGGACAACGTCTCTATGTCCGTCGTTTTTTTTAAAAAATGTTTGACCAACATTTTTGACCAAAAAGCGACGCACTAAGAGACACTGTCTGTCGCTTTCTTAAAATATTTGACCAGATAATTTGACCAAGAAGCGACGGACATAAAGATGTTGTCCGTCGCTAATTTTAAAAATAATTAAACAATTAAAATTAATAAAAAGCGACGGACGGCGTGACTTTTTTGAAATTAATAAATAATTATTTTTAATAAAAAGCGACGGATTGCGTCGCTATCAATATAAAATAATTAATTAGCAAAAATCCGCGAAAAAAGCGACGGACTAAGAGATGTCGTCCGTCGCTTTTTTAAAAAAAAATTATTCTAATTAAAAAGCGACGGACAGTGTGGCTAATGGCGTCGCCTTTTGGAGCGACGCCGTTCGTCGCTTTTACTTCCGTCGTTTTTTAGCAGTTTTTTAGTAGTGATGTACATGATTAAAATCAAAGTCAATTTACATTCTTCAATTTTAGATGTCTGAATTTTAGACAGAAAACATGGCGTTGCTCTATTTCCCAAACATCTCTATTCATCTTAAAAGAAACAGTTCAGATAGTGAACAAAGCAACTACTCTCCACATTTCTTACTTGCATAAATAAATAGTTCACTTGAATCTAAATTCATTTCCCCTCTTCTTCCGCAGGTACGTTGACTACACTGGAAAGCAGCCAAAATGCAGCACTACATAGATAGTGTAGAATGTAAATATCCAGTGCAAATAATACAGCTACAGTTACAAACAAAATGATTGCCAACTATATATATAAAATCTCTCTCTATATATGTCTCTATGCTTTTAGCCTGCTTATATATGTTTGTATGTGTACATCCAGCTTGTAAAATTCTTTTAACGTTGGGCCCGTGCTTGCACGGGCCTTCTCTACCTAGTTTTGATTAGGAAAAGCATAAAGAGTTAGCTCCTGCAAAGCGCCAAAGCCTCTTGTGGTAGAGATTTTGATTTTTTTTTCCTTTTCCTTTTATGTAAGAAAAAATAGTTACTTTATTTCTCTTAAAAAAAAAAAAACATTTATTTGATTTTTCCATTTCATATTTTGATTCGAAAAAGGATAATCACACAGAAGTTTCCTATTTTCTCATTTCATATTTCAATTGTAATATTCTTCTTCAAAACCCAACTTCCTAACAATTTAAGTGGAGAGACTTGTGCACAATAAACTTGTCACGAGATTATCTTTTTCTCTTTTCTTGTTTGATTTTTCTCTTGTCATGACTTCTTCCTTCTTCTTCCTTAGAGAGAGAAATATTGGAGAGGATGACTTGTTTTTGGGGAAATTTGGGAGAATGAATTGAATTGGTTGGTAATTTGGTGGGTAAAAAATCATTATATAAGATTTAGGGCAAAGGGTATAACAACATAGTATTGGGTTAAAACAATTAGGGAAAACACCAAGAAGACCCTTTAAATACCTGCCGACCTCCATCGACTATGGGGACCTACGGTCCGTGGTCCATCAATGGACCGTCCTAGTCGACCGTCGATGGGTTCAGAAACTTTTTTCTGGGCCTAAGAATGACGGGACCCATGTACGGTCCGTCGGTTAACCTACGGTCCGTACATGGCACCGGTAAGTCCCATTTTGGCCCTCAAAATTCCACGAAGTCTGTGACTCACCTACGAGACCTACCTATGGCCCACACATTGGACAACGGACCGTCCTGGTGAACCATAAAAAAATACTTGGACTAGACAATTCAACTCAAGTTGGACTTGCCAATGACGGTGGAACCTACCGTCCATGGTCCCACGAACGGACTATCGGTGGCTCCGTTTAGGCAAGCATTAGGCTTTTTTTTTTTTGGAAAAAACTGAAGTTTTCCTTCTTTTTAAAATCCGAGGTGTTACACATAACTTTTCAGAAAAGTCAAACCCCTCAAAAAGTCACAACCTTTCCCAAAATTCACACCCTTTCGGAAAAATCACAACCTCTCCAAAAAGTCACCCTTTTAAAAAAGTCACAACCTTTCAAAAAAGTGGCAACTCTTCAGAAAAGTCCAAATCCTTCATTTTTTTTCACACCTTCACTAGGTGACTAAGCTTTTATTTTTTCAGTTGCATAGCCTACTATCTTCTTATAACACTAGTTTAAAAAGTTTAAAATATGGTATATAATATTATGCATCGGGTATATAACACCATACAAAAATTAATTTTTTCTTTTGTAATATTGTTTAAAACCACGATACACAATATTATACAGCCTGCATACCAATATGATACAAAATTTTAAGAGGTATTGAGACACTCATATATACTATGAAAACTAACTTCATTTTCTTCTATGAATGAAAGTGCTAGATACATCCATAAAACCTCAAAAATTACACCAAATCGCCCTATATAGTTCGTTTGTGCGAATCTGATTTTCTAACTTTAAAGCTTCGAGCCTCAGCATTGACCGCCTATAAAGTTTCTGCTTTCTGTTCACGTTATTAGCGTCAAATCAATGGATAACTACATTGTTTTAGCTTCAAACAACATTGTCCAACAAATTTGAACTCCTCAAATCAAAATAACTATGCATAATTTAGCTATGTTTTTTTAGATCTTGCCAAACTTTTTGGAGAAAAACATATATCTATAAATTAAAGAGAAGAGAATATGGAGATGAAAGATAAATTTGAAAATTAGAGATACTTAGTCAAATAAAAACAATAACAATTATGGGCTTATTTTGATGATGTACTTCAATCTATACTTTGGCGTAATTATTTCATCATAAAAAAATTGCTTTATGGTGTTTAAGAATTTGTGCATAAATCTTTTCTTTATTTTTGTTTATTCTATTTAAATGGTTCTTGATAGATCTAATGTCCTTTGTAATAACTTGTATTTTTTTGTTTAAGTCTCTCCACATTAGCATTGGACGTCATTCCCAAAAAATGTGCTGCAAAATTACGGAAGTCAAGATATATTCTTGTACATTAGCTAAATTATTAGTAAAGACATCTCTCGCTATTTATGTATGTTTTTAACTTACATTACTAAAACTTCAATATTTTAAAATCTATATTAATTTTTTTTATCAATACGACACAACAACTAATAAACCACTCATTCAAATTAGGGTTTGGTATATTTGCATAGGTTTTGGTAACTTATTGTTAACCAATTTGGTATATTTAGCACTTCTAGTTTCTTTTCTTGCCTTGCAATACAAAGTCTTAATCTTTAGGGGAAAATAATCAAATACCCCATAAAAGTAAAATAATTACAAACATATACCCCTTTACATTTATACCCCACTAAATAATTACACTATATACCCCATTTACTAATTTCGCTTAACTGATACTAAATCAGTATCATATATACTGTATTGGTATCATTAAGGCTGATAATTTCGTTGAATTGATACTAAATCAGTATATATATACTGTATTGGTATCATTAATGTTTGTTGTTAAGAAATTACTCATTAATCAATGATACTATAAGAGTATATATATACTCTTATAGTATCATGGACTAATGAGTAATTTCTTAACAACAAACCTTAATGATACCATAAAATATAAATATATACTCTTATAGTATCATTGACTAATGAGTAATTTCTGAACAAGAAACCTTAATGATATATACCACAACAATATACATATATACTATTATAGTATCATTGACTAATAAGTAATTTCTGAATTGATAGTAAATCAATCTATATATATACTGTGTTGGTATCATTAAGGTTTGTTGTTAAGAAATTACTCATTAGTTAATGATACTATAAGAGTATATATATACTCTTATAATATCATTGACTAATGAGTAATTTTTTAAAAACAAACCTTAATGATACCATAATATATATATATATATATATATATACATACTCTTATAGTATCATTGACTAATGAGTAATTTCTGAACAAGAAACCTTAATGATACCACAACAATATGCATATATACTTTTATAGTATCATTGACTAATAAGTAATTTCTGAACAAGAAACCTTAATGATACCAATACAATATATATATACTGATTTAGTATCAGTTAAGCGAAATTATCAACATTAATGATACCAATACAGTATATGATACCGATTTAGTATCACTTAACCAAAAATTCTCACCCTTAATGAATGTGGATATGAATTGTAATTATTTATGAGAGAATGGATATTTTAGGAATTACTTTGGATTTGGGTATAAACTTGTAATTATTTTAGATTTTATGGCCCATTTATGTAGTTTTCTCTAATCTTTAACTAACAAAACATTAATTATCAGTAATTACACAACAATCAATCCTAACCTTGTAAGATATGAACAATAAGCAAATAATTAAAAAATATGAATCAAAATAATTAGGGATAATTTCAGAGACCTCCCTCCAGGTTTCGCCCTATAACACTCACCTCCCTTGTGGTTTACGATATTACGTCTACCTCCCTTATTTTCATTTTCTTGTAACTATTCTTTAAACCTATTTAAAATAAATATAAATTAATTTAGATTTAACATTTTTACCCTTCTATATATTAATTTCTTCATATTAATAAATATTATATAAAACAAATAACTCATTTAACAAATACTTTAAAAGGTAAACAAAAGGAGTATTTTATATGTGATGTAACATCAAAATTCACAAAATAAGAATACTTAGTCTGCATTAGCAATGATATGAGATTTGACGAAGAATACCTAACTTGCTTGCTTTTGCAGGGAAGATGACTGACTCTTGCGAAGAAGAATGGAGAAAAATTGAACAAGACTGGTAAAGTGGAAGTTTGAAGAGAAGAGGACTTTTAATTCTTAAGAAAATTTATTTGTGCTGATTTATTTTTAGGGTATTTGTTAAATGAGTTATTTTTTATATATAATATTTATTAATATGAAGATATTAATATATAGAAGGGTAAAATTGTCAATTCTAAATTAATTTGTATTTATTTTAAATAGGTTTAAAGAATGGTTACAAGAAAATGAAAATAAGGGAGGTGAGTGTTATAGAGAGAAACCTAGAGGAAGGTCTATGAAATTATCCCAAATAATTAATCATTATTGTTTTACAATTAAACTAACACTTCCAATAATCACGGGATAGAAAATAAGTCTCCCTACTAAGTTATCCTATGATTTGTAATCAGTTCACGCCTAATTTCTGTGGGATTCAATCCTAACCTTGTTGACTACGACAAGTTACATAATCTTATAGATGTAATTTTGAGTATATTACCTCCCTCAAGGCTCCTTTAGCATTAACTTTGCTAACTTTTTTGGAAAGTAAAGTTGAGCCTTACATTCTATGGAAAATTAATTCTGAAAACTCTAGTTTTTAGTGGGACAATTAGACTAGGATGTATCATTTGGCTCATAGAGTATTTGCTAGATAGTGTTTATCATCACATTAGAATAGGAAGCCTTGACTTGCCTGACCAATGTTATTAGACCTTGTCGAGAATAGTATGAATCGATATGATATGATATAAGTTATGATCTTTATGGAATTCCTAGAATTAGTAATAGAAAGTATCTACCGTTTGATTTATAAGAGTCATCAAAAGTAAGGATCTTTATTTGTAAACAAAGTATGACATCGTAGAATTCCTTTCACATTCTATTTTCTTTCTTGGAGGCTATGGTTGTCATAATTACACTTTTGATTATATTATCTCAAAGTTGTTAGGATCGAAAATAATTAAGTGTGTCATGCAGAAGCTAACAAAACAAACCTCGAAAGACCGCGAGTAAGAAGACAAATGAGAAATATACCAAAAGACACAAAGATTTCATGTGGTTGGGTCAATCGACCTACATCCACAAAGGAGATGAACAATCCACTATATAAACATGAGAGTACAAAATATAGAGAGAAATAACCTCAACCAATTCACTCAGAATACATGGGAGGTTCACACAAGTGATAATATATCTCTTGTGTCCCACAAATTATCCTCCTAACCCAAACTCTCAAAGCCCCTAGGACTACATTGTGAATGCTAATTAATTTAAAAGGAAAAAACTTCTATTTATAGAGTCCTAAACATTTTTCTACAAGAAAAGGACTAGCCAAATGTCGAGACATTATGTTTTCCTTTTTGGAAAAGAAAAACATATTTATGGTAAGAAACTCAAGGCAAGTTTTACCAAACAAAAGTTTGGTAAATTAAGTTGACTCTTGATGTATTTGTTTTACTAATCCTATTATGAAGCAACAAATATGTTGGAAACTCATAACTTTAACATTTCCTAAAACTTACTACTTGTAACTTTAACATTGGCTTGGATCAATTTTTGTAATAACTTTATGTTAGTGTGGGCATTTTAGTATTATAGAAGTATGCATCCAGATTGACAATTTTGTTTCGGTCGGTTGAAGCTGCCTCTAAGGCATTACTTCCTCTGTTCATTGCTGATCACCTGATTCTCATTAAGTGCTACTTTGGTCATTGATGTCAGTGGGTGAGTAATGCCAATTATTATTTTGTTTCATTGTCATTCTTCATGCTGATAAACGTTCCAGTGAACGTTGTGAAATATAGTGATTGTACAACTCTTCATTTGTACATTGTGGCATTAGTTGCCCTCAAATTATTTCATTCTTTATTCCTCTATTATTCCTTGTAACATATGTAACCTCTAGGTCATTTATCTTCACTATTTACTACCACATTATCTTCCTATTCATTGCTAGGAAGACTTCCTCAACTAATATTAGTTGCAATGAGCTTGAATCGCCTTATAGAGAGTGAGATATTCGCGCCTCAGCAAGAAGAGCTTTTTATTTTTTCATTTTATCTTTCAATTGTGATTTGTAATCTTGTAATTTTAATAACAATTTTAAGGAGACTCAAAATGGCTACAATTTAAAAAACCGCAGCTTAAGAAGTCATTTTGAGACAATGGTAATCATTTCAAGAGATGAAAGGGTAAAGTATTTTTCTACTTAAGTATTTTCAATGTTTCTTATGTGTTAACTTAGAAGAATCCTAATAAAGTAGAAATCACCTCTATGAATGATGATGAATCTATTTCTCATCTAGAGAAACAAGTGTCGGTATTATATTCTTAATTGTCTATCTGATAATTTTTATGATCATTATGATAGAATTTACTCTAGTGCAAAGAAAATTTGGAAAACATTACTGAGTAAGTATGATACCGAAGAGGCTGGAGTTAAAAAATATGCGGCTACTAGAGTTTTTTGTTTCCAAATGGTGAACCACAAATTAGTGGTAGACCAAGCTCAAGACTTTATAATGATTGTTGGAGAGCTCAGGTCCGAGGAGGTCAAAATTGAAGATAACCTTATTGTTTGTTGCATAGTAGATAAACTTCCACCTTCTTCGATGGAATTTCAAAAAACTATGTGCCACAAACAAAAGAAAACTTCTCTTGAAACGTTGATAATAAAAATCTGCATGGAAAAAGAGGCAAGGAGTCAAGATGCACGTTTACAATCAGAAGAGAGCAACATCACAACGAAGGAAAATTTAATTACTTCAGATAATACTACTCATCAATCTCACAAAAATACTTCTATAAAACCTAAGAAGAAAAAATTCAAAAAAACTAATATTAGACCTCCCAAGAAAAATAATGGTGAAACTAACCAAGAATAAAACCAACATGTTCAAGATAAGGGACCGTGTTTTGTTTGGTGTAAGAGTGGGCATATAGCTCGATTGTGCGTATTTCAAAAATGCGGTCCTACAACTCAGGCAAATGTTATCGAAGAACTTTTTGTGGTGCTTGTTACATACATAATCATAATTGAGAGTGTTTTGATGGATGATGGACTGATTGTGGTGCAAACCGTCATGTATGCTATGATAAAGATTTGTTTAAAAATAAACTCATTTTGAGGATCTCAAAATCATCATACATGGTGATTCACACACTACTCAAGTGCTTGGAAAGGGAGATGTCAAATTGTTTTTTTCCTCTGGAAGGTTGTTAACTTTGAAAGATTTACTTTATACTCCTTCCATGAAGAAAAAATTGATGTTTAGTTTTCTGCTTAATAAAGCAGGCTTTATGCAAATTGTTGAATCTAATCAATATATAATTGTGGAAAAGGTACTTTTGTGGAAAAGGGGTATGCTTATGATGGGATATTCAAACTGAATGTTGAAATGAATAAACTTTCTACTTCAATTTATATGCTTTCTTCTACTAATTTTTGGCATGTTCATCTGTGTCATCTTAATGATCGTTATGTTGGAATCATGAGTAATTTAGAATTAATCCCAGTGATTAAAAATAATTTTGAAAAATGTGAGGCTTGTAGTAAAGACAAAATCACAAAAATGGCTCATTTTCAAGCTGAAAGAAAAATTGATTGATTAGAATTAGTTCATACTAATATTTGTGATCTTGGAGAATCTTTAACTCGTGGAGGTAATAGATATTTTATCACTTTCAATGATGATTTTCTTAAGTTTACGTATATTTTTTTGCTGAAAAATAGAAGTGATGTTTTTGAAGATTTTAAAACTTATCTCCATGAGGGTAAAAATCAGTTTGGAAGAAAAATAAAAAGAATTAGCATTGATAGAGGCCGTGGATATGAGTAAAATAAGCTTAATTCTTTTGGTAGATCATTGGGAATAATTCATGAAAATACTTCTCCTTATTCTCATTCATCTAATGGTGTAGGGGAAAGGAAAAATATAACTTTGAATGAATTGACTAATTTCATGCTTATTGAGTCACATTCACCTTTAAATTTATGGGGTGAAACTATTTTGACTGCATGTTATCTGCTGAATCATGTCCCTCATAAAAAGTCTAAATTGAAACGTTTTGAATTGTGGAAAGGTCATAAGCCATGTTTGAGAAATCTAAGAAATTGAGGTTGTCTATCCTTTGTGAAGCTAATGGATCCCAAGATTACTAAGCTGGGTGAAACCGTTACTACTTGTGTTTTTCTTGGTTATGCTTCAAATAGTACAACCTATAGACTTTTTAATCCTGAAGATAATATTATAATAGAATCAGGTGATGCTACTTTTAATGAAAATAAGTTTTATTTTGATTCTAAAATTAGTGGGGATCAAAGGATTGAACAAAATATTTTGTCACTACCTAATTCTTCTACTTGTACTCTTAAAAATAAAGAATTGAGGATTTTGAATTAAGAAGAAGCAAAAGAGCTAGAGTAAAAAAAGATTTTGGTCCTGATTTTTATTTGTTTAATGTTGGAGATGACCCTCTCACTTTGAAAGAAGCTTAATCTGCACGTGATAGTTTTTTAAGAAAGAGGCTGTAAATGATGAAACGGAATCACTAATTTCTAATAAAACTTGGAAGTTAGTTGAATTACCACCGGTTTGTAAAAAAATTGGTTGAAAATGGGTCTTACGAAAAAAGCTGAAACTGGATGGATCTATTGATAAATATAAGGCTAGACTAGTTGCAAAAGGTTTTAAACAACTAGAAGACCTAGAAGTTTTTCATACTTTTTCTCCGGTAATTAGAATTACATCCATTAGACTTATTATCACTATGGCTACAATTTTTGATTTGCAAATTCATCAAATGGATGTAAAAACTGTTGTTTTAAATTGAGACCTAAGTGAGGAAATATAAATGGATCAACCCAAGTATTTTGTTGAAGCTGACCAAGAAATGAAAGTGTGTAAACTTACTAAATCCCTATATGGCTTAAAACAGGCACAAAAGCAATGACATTAAAAGTCTGATTCCTGGATGATAAAATCTGACTTTAAAATAAATGAGTGTGATAAGTGCATTTATCATAAGTCATTGAATAATTCACATGTTATTATTTATCTATATAATGATGATTTATTGATCTTTGGCTTTATTATGAATGTTATTGCTGAAGCTAAAAATATTCTTCGAAGGCATTTTGATATGAAAAATCTTGGTTTAACAAATTTTATTCTTGGAATAAAAATAACAAGAACATGTGATGGAATTTTTCTTGACCATTCACACTGTTGATTTTTTTTTGAAAAACTATAACTTTCTTGATTGCAAGAATGTAGTAAATCCTTTTGATGTAAGTGTTCACTTATTTCACGTTGAAAGTGAAAATGATATTATGAATCAAAAGGAATATGCTAGCATAATCATAAGTTTGAGATATGTGGCTGATTACACTAGGCCTAATATTGCATATGCACTAGGAGTAGTTAGCAATTTTACAAGCAAGCCAGATAATGAACATTGACATGCTATAACAAGAGTTATGAGATATTTAACTGGGACAAAAAAATGTGTTTTGTTCTATAAAGAAATATCATGTTGTACTTGAAGGCTTTGCTTATGCAGATTTAAATACTTTATCGGGTGATTCTTGTTCTACCACTGGTTATATATTTACTTTCAGTGGTGGTGCTATTTGTTGGCGATCAAAAAAGTAAACTATAATTTCTAATTTTACGATGGAGGCTAGACTAATTTTTTTTAGCTTCAGCTAGTGAGGAAGAGAATTGGTTGATAGATTTATTATTTCAAATACCTTATTTTGTAAAACCTATTCCTCCTATTTTAATTCATTGTGATAGCACTGTTGCTATTGGTAGAGTTCAAAACCGTTATTACAATGGCAAGTCTAGACTTATAAGGAGTAAATACAGTAATGTAAGATCATATTTGACAAGTGGTACCATTAATGTTGACTATGTCAAATCGTGTGATAATCTTGCAGATCCTCTTACTAAGGCCTGAACGATAGAAAAGGTCAGGAGCACATCGAGGGGGATGAGATTGAAGCCTATAAATCTTTGAGTCATATATGAGGAAACCCAACCCGGGGAATAGAGATCCTATAACCATGTTCATTGGGAAAAACTAATCATAAGATGACTTGTTATAAAAATGCATTATTTTTTGTTCCCTCCCTATGATGTGAGTGCGTTGTTTCCTGTAGTAACTTGTGAATGTTTAGTTTACAAAAATCTTAATGAAAATTTGTAGTTTATATGGGTGGAGTGTTAAACTTTCAAGAGCACTCTCGACACATTTCACAAATGTGAGTGTGGAAGCAGGTCGCTACCTTTGAGAATTGGGTTTATTCTCAAAAGTACTCATGAAACCGGGATAGCACAAGGCCGTAACATGTTGGCTTTTAAATATCATGTCAACACCTTGATTATTGTGTGTGAGAAGTGACATTTTATTTCCCTTAAGCAGTCATAGTTCAAGTTTGAGACCACTAAGAATCTGAATTTAAAGTTACTATTTCACAAAGAGGAGGTTCAATGGAAGCACACCTTCATTATGCATTGTAGTCTTCCTTCAGCTGATAGACTCTCTTAGTTAATATTTGAATTAGTGGGGGATTGTTAGTGTGGGAATTTTAATATTATAGAAGTATGCATCCACATTGACAATTTTGTTTCTGTCCGTTGAAGTTGCATCTAAGGTATTACTTCCTCTATCCGTTGATGGTCACCTGATTCCCCTTAAGTGCTACTTTATTCATTGATGTCAGTGGCTGAGTAATGCCAATTTTTATTTGATGTCATTGTCAATCTCCATGGTGATAAACGTTCCAGTGAACGTTGTGAATTATAGTGACTGTGCAGCTCTTCATTTGTACATTGTGGTATTAGTTACCCTCAATTTATTTCATTCTTTATTCCTCCGTTATTCCTCCGTTATTCCTTACAACATATGTAACCTCTAGGTCATTTATCTTCACTATTTACTACCCCATTATCTTCTTATTCATTTCTAGGAAGATTTTCTCAACTATAAAAAGTGGTGGTCTTTATTTATTTTGGTACATAAAAAAATATAGAGTGCATAAAGTTAGTCAAAAAGAATGTTCTTATAAGTTGAAGGGAAGTGTTCTTTTTTTGGAGCTTTGGACTCAATTCTTGGCCAGAGTTTGTTGAGTTATCTTTCCTGATGCTCTGGTTGCTGTCTTTTGAATTCTCCCTTTCTAGAATTACTGCTACTTGTTTTGCTTGTTTGATAGAGTACTTTTGTGTTTCAGTTAATAGACTAGTGGTCGATAGATTGATCATTACAAATTTGTTTTTGCTTATAGATTTTAAAGTATGACTAAAGATAGAAAATCATTAAAGAATTTGTTTCTACTGCTTGCAACAGTAAGAAACGTAAAAGCTGAAGAAGTTGATCACTTTAGATTTTTTTTTGTAAGAGTAAGGATAGTGGTTTATCATGATCACTTTAGAAAAATTATAATTGATCAAAAGCTCAATGTTGATTACAAGCAAATCTGTTTTGAACACTTGAGATGTTTGCCGAAACATTTTAAATTCAATAACTAAATGCTCTGTTATATGTTGTTGCGATGTGCGATGAATAAAAAAAGTTACATGACATCTAGTTCTATTTGAATGATAAGCCAACTTGTTTCAACTTAAAGAAATTTCCTTTGATTACATACCACGTGAATAAAAAATGAGCAAAGTCCTTCAATATTGTGGAATTTTTTATTTCAAGTTGACCAAGAACAAGAACATCACTATTGAAAGGTTGATAAGCTTGATCAAATGTAATCAATTAAGAAAGGAGCAAAAGTTAAAGTGCGTTTTAGTTTGGTTCGTTCACTCGGTGCTGCTGACAATGAATTCGTCGAAGAAAGTGGATTCAAACCAAATTAAAATAGTGGTTGGTTTAAATTTCTTCGAGAATTATCCACTAGTAAAAGAGTTGTTTGGGCTAGCATAGAGCTATTTGAAAAAGAAGATATGATTTGAACAAACAGAAAAAAACTTTTAATAAGAAGAATAATACTTTGTACACTTTATACAAATTTTTCTAGGCATTTCTGGTACTTATTGTAACACCCCGTATGTTAGATAGACCAGATTGCAGAAAATCAGAAGTTGCAGGTGCCACCAACGGGCACCACCCACGGACCGTAGATGGGGTCCCTGGTTGGCCACTTGCAGCCCTTCCCCAGAAACCCAGAAAATCTAGTCCGTGGTCCAGGTTTGTGGTTCAGACCCCTGAGAACCATTCTTTGAAGCCAAACGACGGTTGACTAGGACAGACCATAGGTCCATCGACGGTCCATCGGTTCGCCCCGACAACTTTTTAGTCAGGGGTCGTTTGGTCTTTTCCCTACGCGTTGGACACCTAAACTACATCGTTTAACCCTTAAACTGCGCCGTTTTGGTCAATTTTAGCCTAGTTACTTAATTAGACTTTACCCAAGTCAACTCATTCACCAAAAAATCATCAAAGTTGAATGAAAAGGAGAAGAAAAGTCGACAAACCCTCTCCAAGAATGCAACAAGGTTTCCTCCAGTTCTATCCCCAAAATCTAAATATTTCTCCGTGAAATTTGCCACCAGGTATGTGGGATTTCACTAGTGGGTTCCTTTCACCAATTAGGTCCCTAGAATTCTGTCAAATTCTTGATTCTCTATATCATGTTTAAACCTAGGGTTTCTTGAACTTTAGAAAAGTGTTGTGATTCAACTGTTAGACTAATCCTAATCATATTATCATGTTTTTGAGGAATTGTTGCTTAGCTTCTTGCATGAAACTCAGAACCCTAGTTGTGTAGATTCGTTTAGTTCATGAATTACACTTACTAGGTCAGTTTATTCAGATATACATTCCCCATTTAAGAATGTTTCATTATCAGTATATTAATGTTGCATTTTCAGTTAGCATGTCAGTATTTTGAGCTATTCAGTATTACATAAATTTATTTATAAGGTGTTACTTACATATTCAGTTGGGAGTGGGCTTAATACCGAGAGGACTAGGGTCAGTCACCCTCATAGTCCTAGAACTACGTGCCCCCATAGGTTAAGTCCTCTCTGTGGGCAATAAATTTAGTGATCACACCAGTCATGCCTTTATAACCCTGTAAAGGTATATTAGGTCCTCTCGATGGAGCGTAAACATCAGAATCCAAAAATATCTCTCATGGTTTTATGTCGGTTAACAGTAGCTCCCACGGTCAGATTCTAGTGTATTGACCAGGTTACCAATATATTTCAGTATTCGGTCTCAACATGTTATGTACTTGGTCATTGCATTCAGTTAGCTCAATATTCAGTATATTTAAGTATTTACATTCAGTTCAGATTATATCATTTCTCTTATTGCTTTGTTCAGTTATGTATATATTGTTCAGCTTTATCCTATCATGCATGCTCAGTACCTTTCAAGTACTGACTCATACTATGCGCTACATCTTCTCGTGATGTAGGTTCAGGTCCTCAACATTCAGATCACGCATAGATCGGTTCCCGATCTTCAGTTCAGCAGTATTAGTGGTGAGTCCTCATTCTTCGAGGACGATTGACATGTATTTTACTAGTCATTCTTGTTTTAGTTTCAGTTTTGCTAGAGTTAGCTGGGGGCATGTCCCAACATCGCTAGTCAGTTAGAGGCTTATTTCAGATTCAGTTTTAATTTGATCTTTCAGTTGTTATTGAACTCTCAGTTTTTATATATTCAGACTTAGAACGGGTTTTCCCCATCATTTCACTTTATGTCATGTTTAAGCTTCCGCACATTATTTCTATTTTCAGTAAATCTTTAAGTATGCTTATGATATGCCAGATCACGGTTAGCTTTGGATCACTCGTGATCCTAGGTTCCGTGTTGCGTCAAGGGGGTAGCCTCGGGGCGTGACACTTATTATCTATCATCTTATCGATTTATTATAAACTCTTATATGTTAATGTAATTATACATAGACTCTATAAATTTATTTATTCTTCTATTGATTGCAGGGTTGGATATATGAGACCTTTCCTCATGTTGAAAAGTATGACGAGAAGTCTTTAGATTCACCTTTGCACAATCCTCATTTACTTAGATGGACCGACAATATAACGGAAGACACAGAACATAAGGCAACACATTCCTCATTTACTTAGATGGAGAAATAACTTTTTTGCATTGAGTGTTTGAGATGCTTGAGACACTGTAGTTATTTAAATTGCATAAAAATTGAAGTCAATAAAATGAGGGACTTAAAACAAAGATTACCTTCTTTTTTATATAGAAAAGAATTTCGGGAAGTCTTTATGTTCTCCTTTGAGAATTCCTTATTTATTTAGATAGAAAGACAACCCATTCCTTGTTTACTTAGATGGAACAATAATTTTTTGCATTGGATATTTGAGGTGCTTGAGACATTGTAGTTATTTTAAATTGAATAAAAAATGAAGTCAATAAATGAGGAAGTTAAAACAAAGATTGCCTTCTTTTTTATATAAAAAGTCCGATATTACGATTGAGTGTAATTTGAGTAGTACTTTACTACCGTTGTAAAAAAAAGATATTTAAATTTTGTTAGTATTGTACATCAATAAATATAATCAATTATTTCTCATGTGGCTGATAGATGATGGATCATATAGATCGACAGTTTATCATTTCTAAGGTATATGCAGGTTGGTGTAATGATAAAAAATATTAGTATAAAATAAAAAAAGTAAATAACTACATAAATTAGATTATATTGAGGACTTTCAACTGAATTCACTACAAATTCTAAATTACACACTTTATCAATACTATACTGTACGAGTTTATAGCTCTTACTAGCATATTATCAAAAAAACAAATAATTAACTATTTAAAAAAAATATTGAAATTTTACACAGCTAAATGAACTAAACAAATCATATGATCATATAAGAGTTCACATAAATTGGGAACGACGATCAGAGATGTGTGAGGATGGATAGTGGTTATACAATTAACATCCTCAAAATAATGTTTACTAAAGTACAAATATGTTTTGTGAGGATTTCATTTGTTCAACCACAACTCATCCTCATACATCTTTGATTGTTATCTTCATTTTATATGCACTCTTATATGATTATATGACTTTTTTAAACTCACTTAATTGTATAAATTTAAATAAATTATTTTTTTATTAATGAATTAATCTCTTTTTAAAATTCTACTTGTTATGGTCTATACATATGTATCCTGACCTAGTAAGTTTATTATGTATGAAGGTCTTAGGATAGACTTGACTATAAGAAGTCGAGTACCAAACTAAGCATAGTCTAGCCTATACTAAGACCTTCATCCATAATGAACTTACTAGATTATGATACACATGTATAGACTGTAACTAGAAGAATTTTAAAAAGAGAATGGTGAATTAATTAAAAAATAATTTGAAATTTACACAATTAAATGGGTTTTAAAAAGTCATATGATCATCTAAGAGTCCGCATAAATTGGGCATAGTAACTAGAGATGTATGAGAATGAATTGTGGTTGAACAAATGAAATCCTCATAACATACTTGTGTTTGATCAACATTACTATGAGAATGTTGATTGTATAACCACTACTCATCCTCACACATCTCTAATCATCGTCCCCAATATGTGAACTTTTATATGATCTTATGACTTGTTTAAGCTCATTTTTTTAAATTTAAATTCCAATAATTTATTGTAAATTAATTTTTTCCTTTTTTGATAATAATGGTTTCAATCAAGCTTAGATCCCGTACACCATTTAATTTGTTCATGTAACACCTCATTCATCGATTAGTTTTTGGTTTTGGGTAAACTTCAAACAATCATATCTTTTAGAACATATAGAGTTAGGTGATACATTAAGTATCAAATCTAAGGTCATTGAGTCCGCTTTCCAAGATCGTAAAGTTTTCTAAATTCCAAGCTCGGAGTGAAAAGTTATGGCTATTTGAGTGAAGCCTCTTTAGTAAGGGTTTTCATCCATTTAAGGAAAGGGCTATTTTGGTCTTTTCCTTACCCCACTAAGCCTAAAATGTTTTTTCACACCCAAGTTAAGGGTCTAATCAAAATTAGACCACTATTCCATATTCCAAAATGCTTAGGGATTTCAGAGCAAGTTCTAGAGGAGAAAGGTGAAGGGTTTCTTGCGTTCTTTCAAGAATTGAGGATTTCTCCAAGAACAAGCTTTCTTTAGAGGCATGTAAGCTTCTCATAGTGTTGGGATTGTTTGCCCTCACGCCCTACATTTAATTTCATCCATGAAATCGTTCTTGAAATAGTTTGTAGTGAGATTCTTGAGAAGTTCTTGAGTTTTAAATCCATTATTTAACAATGGAGATTTTGAGTTCTTAAGGTGAGAATTTTGCGAGTAAGTGTTGTTTCTTGATAGATTTTCTCTGGGATTTCATTGATTTTGTGTTGAGTTTATGAATCAAAGAGTGTTTGGAAGAAATCATCCGATTCTATATGAGTTAGGATCAGAAATTGAGCAAGAAAATTAATCGGATTTCTGGGCATGGGTGTGGCCCGGTGCACCACCCCAAACTTCTGCCAGTAGCTTAGGGGTTAGAGCCCTGCACCACTTAGTGCGCCAGGTCCCTTATTCCTTTGTCCTTCTTTCCGTGTGTTCCCTCGAATCGTAGGTACGTTCTCTTCTTGATATTCACTCTAAAAGTCTTCATTAATCCTTGAGAGATACTACATATCCTAATCACATATATTAATTTACATTTCAAATTAATGTAAAGTTAAGAGAAAAGTTCAAGAGCTCCTTTTGAGTCAAATTTGAGAATCCTTTTGCAATTAACTAAAGATTTGAGCTAAGCTTTGAGTAAATGAGTATAAGAATGAGGGTAGTTGTGTGATAAGTATAATGGAACTAAGTATTACCAAATGTATCACTTTTACATTTTCAAAGAGAGAAACATCGATTTATGAATGAGTTATGAGTTCATAGATGTTTTCAGAGTACAACCTCTTTTAAGAGGATCTTTTGAGTAATAACCTCAAATTTAGAAAGAGTTATGTTTTATACATTTGAGCATGAGTATATATTATTGGGAGTAGTATTGAGAATCGATATGGGGATGAGTTCAAACAACGCAAAATCCTCATAAACCATGTATGCCAACATGGGTAAAAGACCATACATTTTAGTCGATTCCTTATTGCTTTTAAGCATATCTTAGTGGATCCACTTAGTTGAGGTGTTCTTTGTCCCTATAAGGTATATGATAGTTCTGGTAGCGTTGGCGAGAGGATGTATCATCACGTAGTTCATTGTGATGGTTGTCAGTTAGAGAATCTCCCAAATAAGAGTAAAGAGTATAATATTGTATTTTATACATTTATTTAGTTTTATCTCTTGTTTTATAATATTTTAAATATTTAATCTATCATTGCTGCTTTGCATTGAGTTGAGTTGAGGTGAGTATTCCTTCCAGCCTTGTCACTTTAGTTATCTATTGGTTTCAGTTTCCCCTTACATGCTCATGCATTCAATGTATTGACATCATTCGACCTGCATATTGTTATGATACAAATATAGGTATTCAGGGTCATCAACAAGCGCTTCATTGATACCATTTGCATTCTATTTAGATTTGGTGAGCCTCCTTTCTTTTCAGAGGATTCCACATCTATATTTCAGTTTTTGTTAAGTTGTCGTGGTTCTTGTTCCGCCATCTATCGTAGTTGTCATGCCCCGAGCCTATACTTTGGGCGGGACTGACACTCGAGAACCATTGTTTGCCCCAAGCGAACCCTTGGCCTAGCTTACTTACTCAGTGGAAGACTTACTCATGATATAAATACTTTAAACGTAAACTGAACTGCTCAATAATAAACTTAGAATGTATTAAAATAACATTCACTGGCCAAAGTGGAAACTCAACTCTCAACCATCAAAAGAGGAAATAGAAAGACTCAAGATCTAACATCACTAATTGTCTATGAAGCCTCTCAAAAACTGAGATGGACATCGGGACAAGACCCACGACATCCTAATGAACAAAACATATCGAAGGCAATAAAAGGGATCCTACGAAAGCAAGGAGGCTCACCAACAACTCTGGATCTCAATTAGAATCAACGATGCGCTGAATGCTGATCCTGGTTACCTGTATTTGCATCATTAAAAGATGCAGACCAAATGGCATCAGAACATTGAATGTACGAATATACGAGGGGAATACTAAAACAAGACATAAGCTTGATAGGAACTGAAAGAACATACCTGGGCTTAACTCACTCAACTTAACTTTACTCATTTCAATATAAAGTAGTATAAACAAGTGTAGTATAAAGAAAAGCTTTTAAAACATGGATAACAACTCTGTGTATTTAGAAATACAATAGTAACTATGTATGTATGCAACGACACAATAAAACTCTGGATGTATATGAAAATACAAGATACTTCTGTGTATATAAGAATACAAAATACTTCTATGGGAGTTTCTCTAACTGACAACCATCACTTAAGAGCTATTGTGATGATACAACATTTTGCCTCACACTGCTAGGGTCATCCTATACCTTGCCGAGGGTATAGAACCTGATTACTAAGTGGATCCACTAGTCTATACTAAAAATCACTAAAGAATCATCTAAAAAATATGACCCTTTTCTACCCATGGTGGCTACATAGTTTATGGGGGCTGAGAGTTATTTGAACTCTCCCCCATATCGGTGCTTAATACTACTCCCAAAATATAATACTAGCTCTTATGTTTAAAAATATAACTTTTTTCTGTGGTTTGAGATAATTGCTAAAAACTTTAGCTCAAAGGCTCTTCTTGTAAATCAAAGTTTCCTCTCTTGCTTAATTGTGAAAGCATTTACTCTTTATTGAAAAACTAGCTCAAAGGGTCTTTACTGAAAAACTAGCTCAAATGCTCTTTAGTGAAAAACTAGCTCAAAGGCTCTTTTGAAAATCAAAGTTTCCTTTCTTGCTTAAATGTGAAAACATTTACTCTTTGGGAATACATAGTCCCGATATACTCTCTTGAAGAAATGAAATTCAATCTTTACTCTTTACTCAAGTCAAAACTCAAGTCTTAAAACAAAGTTAAAACGTTTGTAAAAGACTTTTGGAAAACTTTTTGAACTTTTCTTGACTTGACTCTTAACTTCTCTTGACTTGACTCTTAACTTCCCTGGCGCTCTAAGTGGCGCGGGGCACTAGAGCTGAAACTAACGAGTCTGAGTTGGGGCGCGCTGGCTGGAACGGTGCCCCAGGGGCATAACTTCAGACTCTGATGTGGGGCGCTCTGAGAGGCGTGGTGCCCCACCCCCATTCCCCAGTTTTTGACGAATTTCCTTGGTCGTTTTTCAACTCTAAAACATCTAAGTTTCGATTGGTTATTTCCCCAAACACTTAGATTCGAATACATAACCAAAATATGCAATAATATACTAAAAACAACCTCTAATCTCATGAAACTACATCAATAACTCCTCAACAACTAAACAATCAAGAACCCAATAGAAACTTCAACAAATTACATCAAGAACTCAATTTCTCTAATTTCAAGAACGACAATATGCTGAAATTAATCATGATTGGTGAGTGGGTGAACTAAAGCAACGCTATGTAATCTCACATACCTCGTAGGGATCACCCCTTCACAAAATCCACAAGAAATTCTTCAACAACTTGGTGATTCCTTTCTTCTCCTCCTCTTTTCTCCTCTTCTTCTTTCAAAAGCCTAACTTGTTTTGATAAAGCTTAAACTGAATCCAATCAGTTTAGACCCCAACTTAATTACCAAAAATGAAATTAATTAATTGGGTGGTGAAAAGACCATAATGCCCTTCCAAAATCCGGTTTTGATTTTCCTTATCTAGACAACCCAACTTAAAATGGACATATCTCTCTCATACTAACTCGGAATCACGTAAACTCGGCGGCGTTGGAAAGATAATTCAAAGATCTTTCCTACGCTATCTGGTAGAACACCTAAATTATCCTAATAAAGGAGTTATGGTCGTTTTAAGTTGAACCAAAACTCATACTTAACTTAATTTTGTCAAATTTCAAGATTTTTCATTCTTTCCAAAATGACTCTTTCTAATTCTATCTCTTTCTAGTTGCGGGTGTTACAATATATCCCCCTTGGGAACATTCGTCCTCAAATGAGATCAATCTTTGCAGGCTAAGGGTGTAACATCTAACATTTAGTTCAAACACCCAACAAGAAAAAATGCAAATACAACATGCCAACTTAAAATTAAATACCAAAGAAAGGATTAGTACCTTAATTTGGAACTTCTCCGGATTCGAAGAGATGTGGGTATCTCTTCTTCATATCCTCCTCAGCTTCCCAAATAGCTTCCTCAACAAAATGATTTCTCTACAGAACTTTGACTATTGCTACCTCTTTTGTTCTCAACTTGCGAACTTGGTGATCTAGAATCTAGACATGAATCCCCTCATAAGATAAGCTATCCTTGATTTCAATATCTTTAGTTGGTATGATCAATGAAGAATCGCCCATACACTTTTCAACATGGAGATGTGGAACACCAGATGAACTGTTGCTAACTCTTGTGGTAGCTCTAACTCATAAGCTACATTGTCAATCCTCTTGGATATTCTGTAAGGACCAATGTATCGGGGACTAAGCTTCCCCTTCTTACCAAATCTCATAACACCCTTCATTGGTGAAACTTTCAAGTAAACCCAATTATCTACTTCGAACTCTAAGTCTCTTCTCCTAACATATGTATAGGATTTTTGATGCCTTTGCACTGTTTTAACCTTTCTTTATTAACTTTCACCTTCTCCATAGCTTGATGAACTAAGTTTGGTCCAATCAACCCAGCTTCACCAACTTCAAACCATCCAATATGAGATCTGCATTTTCTCCCATAAAGAGCTTCATAAGGAGCCATCTGGATGCTAGAGTGATAACTATTGTTATAAGCAAACTCAATGAAAGGTAGGTGATCATCCCAATTACCTTTGAAATCAATCACACAGGCCCTCAACATATCCTCTAAGGTCTGAATAGTGCGCTTTTCTTCACCATCTGTCTGAGGATGAAAAACAGTACTTAAGTTCACCTTTGAACCCAAGCCTTTTTGGAATGACTTCCAAATTTGTGCAGTAAATTGCGTACCTCTGTCTGAAATAATGGAGATCGGGACTCCATGAAGTCTAACTACTTCTTAAAGATACAACTTGGCATCTGCTGGATGGGTAGTCTTTACCGGCAAAAAGTGGGCTTATTTTGTCATTCTATCAATAATCACCCAAATAGAATCGTGTTGCCTGCGAGACCGTGACAACCCAACATTGAAATCCATATTGATCATCTCCCACTTCTATTCCGGAAGTTCTATATTCTGAGCCATACCACCTGGCCTTTGGTGCTCTACTTTAACTTGTTGACAATTCGGGCACTTAACAACAAACTCTGCAATGCCCTTCTTCATACTACTTCACCAATGAACTTCTCTCAAGTCACGATATATCTTTGTGGAACCCGGATGGATGGAATATCTGGAGCTATGAGCTTCCTCCATGATTCTCTCTTGGAGTTCATCCACCCTTAGTACACACAACCTACCTTGATACCTCAATACACCATCTCCCCCTTGTTCAGAAGCCATTACTTTTTGCTTATTAACATTTGCCTTCAATTCAAGAAAAATAGGATCTTGGTCTTGCTTCTCTTTTACTTCTGACACTAATGATGATTCAGCCTCATTCATCACCACTACTTCTCCTTCTGTGGAATCCATTAGTCGAACTCCTAATCGTACAAGTCTATACACATCTATTGCTAACTCTTTCTTATCTTCCTCAAAATGGGTGGTACTGCCCTTAGACAACCTGCTCAAGGCATCATCAACGACATTAGCTTTACATGGGTGATATACAATACTCATGTCATAATCCTTGAGTAACTCTAACCACCTCCTCTGTCTGAGATTAAGCTCATTTTGACTAAACAAATACTGAATACTCTTGTGATCGGTGAACACATCCACATGAAAACCATAAAGGTAATGCCGCCATATTTTCAAAAAGAAATACTACGACAACCAACTCTAGGTCATGGGTTGGGGAGTTCCTCTCATGAACTTTCAACTGTCTAGAGGAATAAGCTATAACTTTTCCATTCTGCATTAACACACAACCCAAACCAACTCTGGACGCATCACAATATACAATAAAGACTTGCGTACTTTCTGGTAAGGTCAATACTGGGGCAATATTCAACCTCTTTTTCAATTCCTGAAAGCATTTCTCACAAGCTTCGGACCATTGAAACTTCACTATTTTCTGAGTCAACTTGGTCAAAGGGGACGAAATTGATGAGAACCCCTCTACGAACCTTCTATACTTGCCAGGCAACCCCAAGAAACTCTGAATATCGGTTGGAGATGTGGGTTTAGGCAAATTCTGCACTGCCTCTATCTTCTGAGTGTCAACTCTAATTCTCTGTCCAGACATAATGTGGCCTAAGAATGCCACAGACTCCAGCCAAAATTCACACTCAGAGAACTTGGCATACAACTCTCTATCCTTTAGAGTTTGTAGAACTATGCTGAGATGACTAGCATGATCTTTCTTATTCCTAGAATAGATTAGTATGTCATCAATGAATACGATAACAAACATATCTAAATAAGGCATGAATACTCTATTCATAAGGTCCATGAACGCTGCAGGTGCATTGGTTAAACCGAACGACATGACTAGAAACTCATAATGACCATAACAGGTCCTGAAAGCTGTCTTTGAAATATCACATTCTTTTACTCTTAACTGATGGTAGCCAAATCTGAGGTATATCTTAGAGAAACAAGTGGCATCCTGAAGTTGATTGAAGATATCATCAATTCTCGGAAGAGGATACTTATTCTTGATGGTAACCTTGTTCAACTGACGATAATCTATACACATTCTAAGGGAACCATCCTTCTTCCTCACAAACAAGACCGGAGATCCCCAAGGTGAGTCACTTTGTCGAATAAAACCTTTCTCTAGGAGATCTTTCAACTGCTCTTTTCACTTTTTTAACTCTGTTGGGGCCATCTTATATGGTGGAATAGATATAGGACGAGTATTTGGAAGAAGGTCAATGCCGAAGTCAATTTCTCTCTCAGGATGGACTCCAAGAAGATCATCTGGAAAGACTTCTGGAAACTCTTTTACTACTGAAACTGACTGAATAGGATGTATCTCAACACTAGAGTCATTAACTCGGACTAAGTGATAGACACACCCCTTGGAAACTAACTTTCTTTCCTTAAGGTACGAAATAAAACGACCCTTAGGCACTACTGAACTACTTTTCCACTCTATGACAAGCTTATTTGGAAACTGGAACTTGACAACTCGAGTTCTATATTAAACTGGGGCATAACAAGCATGAAGCCAGTCCATACCATGAATAACATTAAAATCTAACATGTCTAACTCAACTAAATCAGCCATGGTGCTCTTATGATTGACGGAGACGGTACAATCACGATAGACTCTCTCTGCTAGAATAGACTCACCAACAGGTGTAGAAACACTGAAGGGCTCACTAAGTTTTTCAGGAAGATTATCAAAATTCATCGCAACACAAGGAGTTACAAAGGATAAACTCACTCCTGAATTTAGCAAAGCATAAACATTCAAGTTAAAGACTTGGATCATACTAATTAACGTTTCAAAGACACTTCATCCAATTCTACGTGTCAACGATCGCTAGTCAGTATATAACCCAACTAAATGAGTTGGGTTTGATCCCACAGAGAGTAGATTTTCCTTTGAATTCAATTATAGAAGTAGGACAACAATCTCTTCAACTGAACACTTACTGCACCTTTTTGATTTAAGCTTCAAATTTCAGGTTATAATTATCAGTCCAATTCAACACTTAACACGAAACGATCAAATAGTGAGGTAACACTTGGGGAATTGACCAACCAATTATTGAATTCAACTTAGTGGATGAGCATTGATGCTCACAATGGAATAAATTTTCGTGGGTAGGTCGGACTATATGTAAAGCAATTTTCTCTCGAATAATTACCTTATATTTGTTGAATTCTCTCAAACTTCAACACTAGACGGAAGATGCCCAACCCTCGTCCTCATCAAATATACTCTCTCGAGCTAGATACAAAGGATAGATTCCATGTTTCACTTTCTCAAGCTGAAATCATGGTGACCCACTACTAAGGATGCTAAACTTTCTACTTTGACTCTGCACTTCTCTCTCGAGCAAGCACAAAACACTGAAATTGTTACACTAATCATGCAAGACGACTTCAAAACGCAGCAGCAATTCAGACCCACTTCAAATTAACACTGTTATTCGCAAATCAATGACACCCACTTAGTAAAACTCAACAATTGGTTGCATAGTCAAAACCCCAAGGAGAGTGTTTTAGCCAATCATAGCAATAAGAGGAAAATCAACATCTGCCATGTTTTCCATAGCTGGGTAAAAACAACAATTCAAAGTTAACGTTAACTAAAAATCTCCTCTATTACAAAACCTCAAAGAAAATCTCCCCTAAAATCACTAGGAAACCGCCTCTATTAGTGTTCTTTCTCTCTATCTTTTGTTCCTCACTTTTCTGAAAATGCTTTCTCTCTCTAGCAAAAATCAATTTATGTTAGTCTGATGTGTGACTGTTTATGACCAATCGGCGAGGTAAGTCGGGCTTCGCCGACAGTTTGGCGAGTCACCGATTTTCCTTCCTCTCACCTTTATTTTTCACTTCTTTAGTCCAGCCACTGAAATTTTAGGTGATCCAGATCGGGATCGCTGAGTGGTTCCGCGAGTCGCCCTTTCTCCTTTCATCTCGCCCATAAGCACTTGTTTGGATCTCCATCGGCACTTTTGGAGACCTGGTCATCCAACGCCGAAGCGATCAATGACACACCGAATGGAACTACTGCTCACCGAAGTTACCCCTGATTTAACCTTAGCATTCTGTAACTTTAGACGGTAGAGTGGAAACTTGGTGAGTCGCTGAGTGGCATCGGCGATCATCCAGCCTGTTTTTCCATTCTTTTCTTTGCTTGTGTTGTCTCTATTTCCTATTTCTGTCCTAATTTTTTCTCTCAATCCATGTACCTTTTGTATCAGTTATTTGCACAAAATAAGAATTTGAGGACACTAAATCATTATAAATAATGCCCTAAATGAGTCCAAACTTCGGACTAATCAACACCCCCAACATAAACTTTTGCTTGTCCTCAAGTAAAATTCGAGTTCAGCAGTTCAAAACTGATGTCTCAAACAGTGCTAGACAAGACTCAATCATTAATGCACACAAAAAAACCTAACTTACTCATGCAAGGATCAATTGTGCACTCAAGAATTCAAGTTATGACTCACCATTATCAAAGATTCTCAAGTTCACAACACTTGCTTCAAATTCAAGTTCAAGCTTAACAAAGGTACTCAAATGCCCTCACACAAAGAATGATTCCATATTCACACACAATGGTTCAACAAGTTACAGCTTCGGAATCACATACAACACTCACACTCACAAAGCTGAACACAATGCATGATTTCACCTATAGGTTTACCCTTATTTTCCAATCAACACTTGTTTCAGCTCACTCAAGATAAAAAAAGTCTTTTCAAGGCTTGTAACGGAGCTGAGTGTAAATGTATGCTCATTTAGGCTCAGTGGATGTATCCTCATGAAATGTGGTATGAATAACACTTTCTTCCCTTATCTCCATCATTCTCATTCATGCTCAAAATTCACCCCATTATTCAATTTCCATGGAATACCAGACACCCCATTTCTTTTGCACTTTCACAACTTTATTTCAAACTTTTTTTTTATTCTTTTTATTTTTCATTCTTCTTTTATTTTTATCTCTTATTTTTTTTGTATGGAGGGGTTCCAGCTTTCTCAAAATCATAGCTCAAAGGGGGATTTCTTTGCACTTCTTAATTTACCTTCTCTTTTCACCACACCCCAACTATTCAAACTAACCACAAATCATGATGATTATGGGTAATGGATAAAGAGAGGTCACAATTTGCATCAAGTTTCTTCCAAGAAGAAGGGTAAGGCTCAAAGGGTGTTAAAGCAAAGATCACACACTCACAAGGTTTGCCACAAAAGAGGTATAATGTCAAATTGTTTCACTCTTCAAAGTTGCCTCAGATCATTTCAGTAGATTGCATCACTTAGTTAACCGGACCAACAGGGCGAATTCTAGGTGTCATCACACATGGTTCATGGTAAGCTCATCACGCAAGGCATTGCCACCAATGTCAAACATTACTCCACACTTTTGCTAGTGTGCAACGCTCATCACAAGAGACTCAATTTGATAATTGGCTAGTCACAACAAGATGAAAAAAGTTCACATATTGCCTATGCAACTTCATTTGGCCTTATCGTAGCCGCACATTCATTTTTGTTCGATTGAGAGGACTATTCAAGTCATCAGTACTTAAACACAATTAAGATGTGGCAAGGAAATGGGTCCAAGAGGGTTTTAGTTCAAGAACTCAGAGCAATTCACTGACCAAGTTCCACCCCCACCAAAAGCATTCAACATTGTCCCCTATGTGATTAGAGAACGGACACTACTGCAAATAAAACAAAAATAAGAATAAAAAATAACAAATAATGATAAAATTCTAGTGTGTAAACAAGCAGAGGAAGGTGACGAGGAATCTTCACTAAGCGCCCAGTTGGCGAGAGAATGAACCAGTCACCGAATACTTCGGTGATGCGCCCAATGATCTGCATATCGCCCTTAGTTCCATTGTTGCACTCTCAGAAAGGGGCAAATTGGCAGAGATGCAGGAGGTCGCCGAACTGGTCGGTGAGTCGCATAATAGACTTGGAACATCGCCGAACAATCATTGAGTTGCGCTTTCAGTGCTGAAGTAAAAGGGCGAGAAAAATTGGGTCGCCTAATCACATCGGCGATTCGCCAAATGGTAAAAGTCTCCCACCAAATGTTCTAGTATCTCAGCTCCATTTTTGAAGTCCATAGGCGGACTATGTCATGCTTGCCGAATGGGTTCGACGATCCGCCTATAACATCTTTTTCTCGCACCAGATCCTGTGCCTGCAAAATCAACACACATTTTTTAAAACACTAACACTTGGGTTGCCTCCCAAGAAGCGCCTTGTTTAACGTCGTGGCACGACGTGGAAATGCTCTCAAGCATCTTCTAGGTACACCACCTCAATCAGAGAAATCTTTTGACACCCGCCATAGTATAACTTCAAGCATTGCCCATTCACCTTAAATGCAGGTACTTCTTGACCTTTAACCTCGATGACACCATTTGTGAACACTCGTGTCACTCTAAACGACCCTGACCATTTGGACTTGAGCTTTCCCGGAAAAGTCTAAGTCAAGAGTTGTACAGTAACACCCAGTCTCCCACTTTGAACTCTCTCTTAAGGATTTTAGAATCATGCCATTTCTTCATATTTTCCTGTAAAGGGCTGAACTTTAGTAAGCCTTGAACCGGAATTCGTCTAGCTCATTTAACTACTCTACTCTCTCTTTTGAAGTCTTGGCCTAGTCCAGATATAGAGTTTTCAATGCCCACAATGCTTTGTGTTCTAATTCAACTGGTAGATGGAAGGATTTATCGAAAACTATCTGATATGGAGACATACCGATAGACATTTTATATGCGGTGCAATACGCCCATAGTGCGTCATCAAGTTTTCGAAACCAATCAGTCTTGTTTGCATTCAGTGTCTTGGCAAATATGCTTTTGATCTCCCGATTTGACACTTCAACTTGTCCACTCAGTTGGGGATGATACAGAGTAGCTACTTTGTGTTTCATTCCGTACTTACTTAATGCGACTGAGAACCACTTATTGCAAAAGTGGGATCCACCATCACTAATGATAGCCCGAGGAGTACCAAATCTAGAAAAGATGTAGCGCTTCAGGATTTGAACAACACTTTTCCTTTCATTGTTTGAAAGTGCAACAACATCTACCCATTTAGAAACATAATCTACGGCCACCAAGATATACTTATTACCAAACAAACTCACAAATGGTCCCATGAAATCTATTCCCCAAACATCAAATAGTTCAACTTCTAAAATGGGTGTAAGAGGTAACTCGTGTCTTCTGGACACTCCACCTTGTTTTTGACATTGAGTGCATTTCTTCACAAACTCATGTGCATCCTTGGTAGCCACTTTGGAGAACTTTAGCAGCTGTACCACCATGATGGCCCCCATTCGGTGAAGCATGACAACCATGGAGAATTTCTATTGCTTCTTCTTCCGGAACACAACTTCTAATGATATGGTCTGCACACTCTCTGAATAAATATGGTTCATCCCAAAAGTACTTTTTAACATCGAACATGAACCTATTTTGTTGGTAGAAGTTCAGTTCATTCGGCATTAATCTACACACTATGTAATCGGCCCTCAGCAATGACCGCCTATAAAGTTTCTGCTTTTTGTTCACATTATTGGCGTCAAATCAATGGATAACTACCTTTTTTTTTAGCTTCAAACAAAATTGTCCAACAAATTTGAACTCCTTAAATCAAAACAACTATGCATAATTCAGCTATGTTGTTTAGATCTGGCAAAACTTTTTGGAGAAAAATATAAATCTATAAATTAAAGAGAAGAAAATATGGAGATTAAAGATAAATTTGAAAATTAGAGATACTTAGTCAAATCAAAACAATAACAATTATGGTCTTATTTTGATGATGCACTTCAATCTATACTTTCGCGTAATTATTTCATCATAAAATATTTGCTTTATGGTGTTTAAGAAATTGTGCATAAATCTTTTCTTTATTTTTGTTTATTCTATTTAAATGGTTCTTGATAGATCTAATGTCCTTTGTAATAACTTGTATTTTTTTGTTTAAGTCTCTCCACATTAGCATTGGACGTCATTCCCGTAAAATGTGTTTGATTGTTGAGAACCTGCAAAATTAAGGAAGTCAAGATATATTCTTGTACATTAGCTAAATTATTTTAGTAACACATCTCTCTCTTTATTTCTGTATGTTTTTAACTTACATTACTAAAACTTCAATATTTTAAAATTTATATTAATTTTTTTTTATCAATACGACACAACAACTAATAAACAACTCATTCAAATTAGGGTTTGGAATAATTACAAAGTTTTTGGTACCTTATTGTTAACCAATTTTCCATATTTAGCACTTCTAGTTTCTTTTCTTGTCTTGCAATACAAAGTCTTAATCTGTAACTAACAAAACATTAATGATCAGTAATTACACAACAATCAATCCTAACCTTGTAAGAAATGAACAATAAGAAAATAATTAAACAATATGAATCAAAATAATTAATCATTATTGTTTTACAATTAAACTAACACTTCCAATATTCACTGGATAGAAAATAAGTCTCCCTGTTAAGTTATCGTATGATTTGTAATCAGTTCACACCTATTTCATGTGGGATTCAATCCTAACCTTGTTGACTACGGCATGTTACATAATCTTATAGATGTAATTTTGAGTATATTACCTCCCTCGAGGCTCCATTAGCATTAACTGTGCTAACTTTATTGGAATGTAAGGTTGAGCCTGACATTCTATGGAAAATTAATTCTGAAAACTCTAGTTTTTGGTGGGACAATTAGACTAGGATGTATCATTTGGCTCATAGAGTTTTCCAGATAAAGTTTATCATCACATTAGGAGCATTAGAATAGGAAGCCCTGACTTGCCTTACAATGTTATTAGAACCTTATAGAGAATAGTATGAATCGATATGATATGATAGTATCTACCGTTTGATTCCCAATATTAGTAATAGAAAGTATCTACCGTTTGATTTATAAGAGTCGTCAAAAGTAAGGATCTTTATTTGTAAACAAAGTATGACATCGTAGATTCTTTTCACATTCTCTTTTATTTCTTGGAGGCTATGGTTGTCATAATTACACTTTTGATTATATTATCTCAAAGTTTTTAGGATAGAAAATAATTAGGTGTGTCATGGGGAAGCTAACAAAGCAAACCTCGAAAGACCGCGAGTAAGAAGACAAATGAGAAATATACCAAGAGACACAAAGATTTAATGTGGTTGGGTCAACCGACCTACATCCACAAAGGAGATGAACAATCCACGATATAAACATGAGAGTACAAAATATAGAGAGAAATAATCTCAACCAATTCACTCGAAATATATGGGAGGTTCACACAAGAGATAATATATCACTTGTGTCCCACAAATTATCCTCCTAACCCAAACTCTCAAAGCCCCTAGCACTATGTGAATGCTAATTAATTTGGAAACTCAAAACTTTAACATTTCCAAAAACTTACTACTTGTAACTTTAACATTGCCTTGGATCAATTTTTGTAATTAACTTTAACATTTCCAAAAACTTACTACTTGTAACTTTAACATTGGCTTGGATCAATTTTTGTAATAACTTTATGTTTGTGTGGGCATTTTAATATTATAAAAGTATGCATCCACATTGACAATTTTGTTTCTGTCGGTTGAAGCTGCCTCTAAGGCATTACTTCCTCTGTTCATTGCTGGTCACCTTATTCTCCTTAAGTGCTACTTCGGTCATTGATGTCAGTGGCTGAGTAATGCCAATATTATTTTGTTTCATTCACATTTTTCATGTTGATAAACGTTCCAGTGAACGTTGTGAATTATAGTGATTGTGCAGCTCTTCATTTGTACATTGTGTCATTAGTTGCCCTCAATTTATTTCATTCTTTATTCCTCTATTATTCCTTGTAACACATGCAACATGTAGGTCATTTATCTTCACTATTTGCTACCCCATTATCTTCCTATTCATTGCTAGGAAGATTTCCTCAACTATAAATAGTAGTGGTCTTCATTTGTGTAGGTACACAAAAAATATAGAGTGCATAAAGTTAGTCAAGAAAAGAGTTCTTATTAGTTGAAGGGAGGTGTTCTTTTTGTTGAGCTTTAGACTCAACTCTTGTCCAGAGTTTTTTGAGTTGTACTCTGTGTTTAGGCTGTTGTATCCTAGAGGGGACAAGTCAAGAAGGACTGCTACTTGACTGGTGAAAAATATTTGTTGTAGTGGGCTTGAATCTTCTTATAGAGAGCGAGATATTCGCGCCTCAGCCAGAAGATATTTTTATTTCTTCATTTTATTTTTCAATTGTGATTTGTAATGTTGTAATTTTAATAACAACTTTTAAGGAGACTCAAAATGGCTACAACTGAAAAAACCGCGGATGTCAAGATGTGAGATCTTAAGAAGTCATTTCGAATCAATGGTAATCATTTCAAGAGATGGAAGGGTAAAGTATTTTTCTACTTAAGTATTTTCAATGATTCTTATGTGTTAACTCAGAAGAATCCTTATAAAGTAGACATCACCTCTATGAAAGAAGATGAAACTATTTCTCATCTAGATAAATAAGTGTCGGTATTATTTCTTAATTGTCTATCTGATAAATTTTATGATCATTATGATAGAACATACTGTAGTGCAAAGAAAATTTGGAAACCATTATTGAGTATGTATGATACCGAAGAGGCTGAAGTGAAAAACTATGCGGCTACTAGATTCTTTTGTTTCCAAATGGTGAACCATAAATTAGTGGTAGACCAAGTTCAAGACTTTATAATGATTGTTGGAGAGCTCAGGTTCGAGGAGGTCAAATTTGGAGATAACCTTATTGTTTGTTGCATAGTAGATAAACTTCCACCTTCTTGGATGAAATTTCAAAAAACTATGTACCACAAACAAAAGGAAACTTCTGTTGAAACGTTGATAATGAAAATCTGCATGACAAAAGAGGCAAGGAGTCAAGATGCACTTTTACAATCAGATGAGAGCAACATCACAACGAAGGTAAATCTAATTACTTCAGATAATACTACTCATAAATCTCACAATAATCATATATATATATATACAAGAGAATCTTAGGCCCGCCTACGTGGCCCCACCACAAACAATAATTTTCTTTTAATTTATTTCCATACCTAGCCTTCCCTTTTCATGAAAAGTTGTGACTTTTATGAAAAATTGTGACTTTAATGAAGAGTTGCGAATTTTATGAAAAGTTGTGACTTCTATGAAAAATTGCGACTTTAATGAAGAGTTACGACTTTTATGATTAGTTGTGACTTTTATGAATGGTTGTGACCTTTCCAAAGGGTTGCAACTTTTCCAAATAGTTGTTACCTTTCTGATATGGCACAATAAACATTTGTTCACACTACCTTTTGATGTCTATAAATAAAGGCATTTCTTCTAATTTTAAAACAACAAAAATTCTGAATATGTATTTTTACATTCATTAATTTATGCTTATGTTATTAAGGATGAATGATAAGATGTAATAATTTTCATTTTCCTTTACATTATTAATGTTTGTTACTACGTAATCTTGTATGTAAGATAATATAGTGTTTTAGTTTTAATGACTGATAGATTTTAAGTATTATTTTATAAATTCCATGATATTAAATTCCTGTGTGAAGCGTGGGTAAGTTTACTAGTTCTTTTATAAAGCCTAAGAAGAAAAAAAATCAAAAAACCTAAAAGTAGACCTCCCAAGAAAAACAATGGTGAAACTAACCAAGAACAAAATCAACATGTTCAAGATAAGGGACCGTTCTTTGTCTGGTACAAGAGTGTGCATATAGCTCGATTGTGCATATTCCGAAAATGAGGTCCTACACCTCAGGTAAATGTTATCGAAGAAATTTTTATGGTGCTTGCTACAGACATAATCATGATTGAGAGTGTTAATGGATGATGGGCTGATTGTGGTGCAAACCGTCATGTATGTTATGACAAAGATTTGTTTAAAAATATACTCATTTTGAGGATCTCAAAACCATCATTCATGGTGATTCACAAACTGCTTTAATTTTCTTCTTAATAAAGCAGGCTTTATAAAAATTGTTGAATCTAATCAATATATAATTGTGAAAAAGGTACTTTTGTGGAAAAGTGGTATGCTTGTGATGGGATGTTCAAACTGAATGTTGAAATGAAGAAACTTTATACTTTTGTTTATATGCTTTCTTCTACTAATTTTTGACATGTTCGTTTGTGTCATCTTAATGATCGTTATGTTGGAATCATGAGAAATTTAGAATTAATCCCCGTCATTAAAAATAATTTTAAAAAATGTGAGGATTGAAGTAAAGCCAAAATCACAAAACTGCCTCATTTTCAAGTTGAAAGAAAAATTGATTGACTAGAATTAGTTCATACTGATATTTGTGTACTTGGAGAAAGTTTAACTCGTAAGTCTTAAAATAAGTTTAAAAGATTTGTAAAAAATTTCTTAAAATGACTCGAATAACCCTCAGGACTTGACTCTCAACTCTACCTTGAATTTGATTTATGAATTCAAGGTTGTGATTTGTGAATTCAAGGTTGTGATTTGTGATAGGAAAGATATCATGATGCTTAGGAGTGTTTTTAGATAGTTAAACATGTGAAACGATCAAGAAATCACACTCTGGAAGCAATTCCGTGATGCGGAGATGCATTTTATTATTTGGTCGCGAAATAAATTTTGAGGCAGAAGGGTCTGCGATGCGGAGAAAAAATCTATGAAAAGGGGAGGCAACCGACTTTTTCCTTCTTCATTTTCTAACCCCAATTCGCCTAAGTTCGATTCTTTTTCTCAATTTCTCCTTAAATTCGGATACCCAGTATATTTATAGAATAATCTATTCATAAACTACTCTAAAATCGATGCGATTTCCTCAAGAACTCAACAATCCTAACTTAACTCAAGAACGAAAGCCAATATTCAAGAACACAATTCAAAATCATCAACTTTTAACTTTCTAGAATGAATTAAACTGAAATAAACATGATTGGCACATGGGTGAACGAACCCAATGCTATGAAAATCTCACATACCTCTTTAGGGATCAACCCTTGGTGAAACGACTTCGATTCCGCAAGAAATCTCCAAGAACGCCTTGACTTTTCTCCTCTTTTCTCCTCTTTTCTCTTCTCTGAAAGCCTTAGCGTAATTCTTAATTGCGTAAAGTGAAATAACTCAGTTTAGACCCCAAATAAATTCCTAAAAACGGCATAAATTAATTGGGTAAAGAAAAGGCCAAAATTCCCCTCTAAAATCTGGTTGACTTTCCTTATCCAGATAACCCGACTTCAAACAGGCATATATCCTTCATAAGAACTCGAAAATTAGCAAACTCGGTGGCGTTGGAAAGATAATTCAAATACCTTTCATTTGAAATCTTGTAGGCCACCTAAATCATCTTGTACCAGGAGTTATGTTCATTTGAAGTTGACCCAAAACTCATACTTAACATACTTGCCAAATTTCAGATTTTTTATTCTTTCCAAAAATGGTTCTTCCTAATTCTAGCTCTTTCAAATAGCGGGGTGTTACAAGATGATCATTCATATTAATGATCACCCAACTTTCATCTTAAACTCAATCTTCATAATCGATTGTAGGATGTGGTGACGGGGGTATCATAGACCTCATGACGATATTTATTCTCAATATTATCCTAGTTTTATCGGCAATGACATCTAATATATACAGGGATACTTGATTGTCATTTTTTATAAAAAATGGAATAAAAATGGAGGCAATGAGCAAGAATGAAGATTTTCAGTTATGAGGAGGACGATTTTCCAGAAAAATCGTCGAAATCAGAAAAAGTAGGTGAAAAACTGTCGAAAATGGATCCTTTTTGGGCTTCAAAAATATTTTCCTTTTTTTAAACAGAAAAGGGTCTAAACGACCCTTAAACTATCCAAAATAGTTTAAATATACCCTTAAACTATATTTCTGCTAAAAAATACCCTTCCTGTCAAACTATTGGGTTACACCTACCCTTCTAGTTAACGGAAGTATCCATGTGTGTGTTAAATGCCACATGGGCGCCACATGTGCATGCAAAACAGACCCTACCTCCATATAGACGACTACAAAAAAGGGTTAAAACTACCCTTAAACTATTCAAAATAGCTTAAATATACCCTTAAACTATATTTCGGCTAAAAAATGCTCTTCTAGTCTAACTATTGCACCACACTTGCCCTTCTGTTTAACAAAATCATGCATGTGTGTGCTAAAATACCACATAGACTCCACACGTGCACGCCAAACACACCCACCTCCACATAGACGACTTAAAACCCTTATTTCACTCCTTTTCCCCTCATTTCATCATTTCCTTATTTGGGTATATCTATATGGATATACAATATACATTGACTCAGTTCAGTTCAATTTTATTCCGATACTAATATGTTGTACTTTGAAGTTCACAACTTAAAAAAAATTCAAATTAATTCTGCTATCTAATCCTTAAATCATCTATTATATTGAATTATTCTTTAACTTTGCATAAAATCTGAAACTTCCTTAGCAATCATTTAGAGCATCTTTTGGATTAGGGACCACAAAAGCTCAAAACTTGAACAAAAATAGGGTAATTGGTAAAAAAACAATTTGAATTAAGAAATCTATAAAGACATACTTGGTCTTTGTTGATGTAGTAGCAACCCAGTCGTTCGTCAAGTTTTCCTCATTAGCGAAATTGCCGACGTTGATGTGGCGGAGCTCGGTCACCACCGCTAGGGAAGCCACCATAGTCGTCTTCTTGTGCCTGGAGTTACGATGATAAGTATATTAGGTCTCTTCTGACAGCTGCTATTTTGCGCCATGGCCGTGAGTTGAATCAACAAGAAAGTTTCACTAAGATTTGTTTAAACAAAATTAATTTATAAGGATAAATTAAAATAATAAATTTGTGTTAATTTATTAAATAAAATGAGTGCGTTTGTATTATACCTTAGATAGTTTCTTTTATTTTATTTGAAATGGTCATCAAATTAAAATTTCTCTACTTCATTCGATTACGTATACAAGTTTCTGCAAATGTTTTTTTCTTTTTTTGGCTCAATATATATTTTTCAGGATGAAATGAGTGACAAAGAGTAAAAATAAGTCTCTAAGTCATATATGTGGAGGTGGGGTGTGTTTGGCGTGCACATGTTGAGTCCATGTGGCATTTTAGCATACACATGGATGCTTCCGTTAAACAGAAGGGCAAGTGTGGTCTAATAGATAGATGGGAGGACATTTTTTAGCCTAAATATTGTCTAAGGGTATATATAAGCTATTTCGAATGATAGTTTTGACCCTTTTCGTAGTTGTCTATGTGGAGGTGGGGTCCGTTTGGCGTGCACATGTGGCATCCATCTATGGTGCTCTTTCCTCTATAAAGTTCGTAAAATTCCCCAATTTTGAAGTTAGAAATCTCCAATTGAAGTCAAGGTTTTCTTCCATCTCATGGGTTCCTTTCAATATTGATATGATTGATTATTTTATGAACTTTATTCATGAAATGAGAAAATTCCATGATTTTAAGATGAATCCCCATTAACCCATGCTTAACCCTTATTTTATGGATTATGATGATTGAAAGTGAGTTTTGAATTATGAAAGGAGAATTATGGAAATATGCATTTTCTTATGAAATTTATGAAATATGATATAAGTCTCTTTGAGAGTAAAGCATAAATGTTGTTGTTGTTGATTGTTGTGAAAGGATTTCTCACATAATTACTCAATACATGAATCTGAAAGGTTTTCTCACATAAAGGATTTAATGGTAGAAAGGTCTTCTCACCTAAAATGAATCAAAGTTAAGGAGCTATTCTAATGATGAGGCAAGCGGCGATTGCCCATGTCCTCTGATGAAAAGACAAGAAACGATTACCCATGTCCCTTAATAGACCAAAATGTAGATTTTGAGAAATTGCAGGTGCACCCCACAGTTGCCATCCACGGACCGAAGGTAAGACCACGACCTGTGCTGGTGGTCTGTTGTTCACCACTGCAACCCCTCTCTAAACCCACCTCAGAAAATCGGCTAAGTCTCGACCCACGGACAGACCCAAGGTCCGTAGGTCAGACCAAGGTCCATGGATCAAGGCCCCCCCTTTTTACCCAGCCTCTGATGCGAACTACGTGGACCAGCACGGACCGTAGGTCACGTCCATCGATCACTCCGACAGCAGTTAAATCAGGGGTCTTTTGGTCTTTTCCTATTTTGTTTAACCCTTAAGTTACGTCGTTTAGACCCTAAATTATGAGGTTTTAGTCAGTTTAAGCCTAGAACCATAACTAGAACTTACCTAAGTCAAATCATTACTCAAAATTAGAAAAATTAAAATGCTAAGAGAAGAAAGAAGTCAAGAACCCTAGTTCAAGAACGTAGCAAGGTTCCAGAAATCGAAAGATTTCTCCATGGAATTCGTCACCAGGTATGTGGGATTTAACTAGTGGGTTACTTTCACCCATTAGGTCCCCAGTTTTCAGGCAGTTTCTTCATTCCCTTATTATGGCTAGACCTAGGGTTTCTTGAATGTTAGAATTATTGGGTTCTTAGCTGTTAGAATGATCCAAATCAGATTAGTATGTTAATATTCAGTTTATTGCATGAATTCCAGAACCCTAGCTATGTATTTCTTTAGTT